>CM052129.1:3532280-3563668 GCA_028454255.1 Halictus ligatus
AAAATTGAAGAGTTTAAATGTATTATTTTCGCGCCAGTAAAATTCTTAAAGGAAGAAAGAAATTCCAAAATGGCCGCTGTTCCTCGCGAAGGATGCAAATCAGCATTTCCAGCTAAGAAATAATTTTCACTAGGCCAGCTAAGCGAATTCACAGCAATTGCGTAAAATCTTTCGCACAGATCCAAAAATTCGTTGACATTCCCCTGAAAAAGAAACGAAAAAAGGAGGGTGGCGGGAGAAAGGCGGTGTCAAACAAACGAAGAAAGTAGACAGTCCACGGCTACTTACTTTCGAACGGAATTCGCGGCGTTATCCCCTCAGAATAAATAAAAGGTGTCCTGTTCGCAACGTCGTTTCGGTTCGCGACTTCCGACACCGGAAGTAAAAACGGTCCCGTGCAAACACTGTTGAAGCGATGGGGAGGGGTTGGGGGTGGGGGAGAGGGCGTTAACTAAAACAATGTAACGCAAACAGATTAGCCCACGATGAATTTCGGTTCAGCAGCTCGGCGGTGCTCGCGTTCGTATTTATACAAAGTAGTTCATGTCTCGGCTGTTTGACGAGAGAGTGAGAGAGAGAGAGGGAGAGAGAGGGAGAGAGAGAGGGAGAGCTCCCGTTGTTTGAACAAACGGCCGACCGGGATGTATTTACTTTACTCTCCGCCTTGTCACTGGCCATTTCTCTTCCGCGAGCAATTACGCCCGACGATTTGTGTTTCGCCGCTTAACATATTTGTTAATGTCAACGCCGGCCATCGGCGAGGCAGGAGTCGATCGGCGACTCGGAGCCGCCCGAAGCAATTCCCGAGGATCTTTTCTTAGCGCGTCGGTCTTCCGGCGCCATTTTCTTTGTAGCGGGGCCGAAGGTGTTCCGTTGCGAAACAAAGCGTTCACGACGAGGCAGAGGCAGCCGCCTTTTATCACCGCATCGAGGAGACTTGTTGAATCTTGGAGAGAGTCCACAAGCTGCAAAAAAGCGATCCGCCGCTCGAGAGATATAAATTGCGTCGTTTGATTTGTTTGATACGGGAGCTTTCGCTTCGACGCGGCGCTTCTGTCGAGTGGCGATGCTCGTTTGCGATCCCTCGCTAACGAGAGAGAAATTTTCTGCGACACTTTCGGATTTGCGGAATTTTTTTTAGAAATATTCAATGTTCGATTTGCTCAGTCTTGTGGAACTCGTTGCTTCAACTTTGCTAATTCTTAGACGAAATTTACTGCGTTTTGTAGGTCCAATTACTGTCCAATTTATTGTGCATACTTTTTCCCAATTTTGTAATTTTATAGGAGTCTTGTACCATTTTTTAACTGGCTCTGTGGAAATGTCATTTTATGCTGCGTAAGGGTAGATCGGTCCGAACAACTCGCTCCCGTTTTTAAAATTATATCAATAACCGAATGAAACTTACTGTGTTTACACAGGGAAATGTCTACTTTAATATACATGTTTTCAAAAATTTTTTAATTCCTAACATTTTATATAAATTTTTAGTTTCTCAATATTTTGTTTCCTGTCTCGAGAAACGTCTCACGTCCTCATTTCTATGATTCAGCGTTCGTAGATAAAAATACAAAGTTCAATACGTATATAATAATTTTTCGATAACACAAAGTTTTTCTGTGTAAACAAATTGTCAAAATTCCCAGGTGTGTGACACTTCAAACGAAAGGTGTCAAAAGGTTTACCAAAAAAGTCAGAATGCATTAGTAGTTCTATGTACAGCGTCTACTGGATAATTATCCACAGCGTGGGTCTGGCCAGTGACAATTATCGGTTAGAAGATACTATTCTTTAGGAAGGGACAGCGAAGCTTCTGGGCCCCTCAGGGGGTGTACCCCGCGGTGGGGATAGTTCTGAGACTTTTATCGGCTAGATATCTGCGACATATATCGAGTAAAAATTGCAAATATCACAGATACCATAGTCCCACTCTCACTGGTGAATAGAAACCTTTCTAGGCCAGAATAAAAATTGTTTCACGCAAGGGCAATGTAGAATTGTTGATCAATCATTCCCCCGCATTTTTGGGGGCCGTATGCAGGCGTGTTGGCATAAACGGGTGTGCGTCGCGGAGAAAACACCAGTCTAATCGCATTATGATCAAGTACACGGGGTTCGCCACTTCCGAATGCGTGTTCCAGCGTTAAATCGTTAAGCGGCTTTCGCAACGGCCGCGTTAATTCCATTTTAACGTTAACCGTCTCGCGAGCGTTCCCTAAAACAGCGCGAAAAGTGAGGCGCCACTTCGTCTGGTAAAACGCGACGACCAATTAAACACGATCTCTCCTCCTTCCAAGGAACCGTGTAATTTCCTACGGAACTTCTTCGAACGAGAAGACGCGAGAATTCTGCCCGCGATCACACTCGACATGACAGACGCCCGAACGAAAATGCGTTCGTTAATCAATTTCCGGAGAGATGAACAAGCGAAATATATCGTACGGACCGCGCGGTGATTTAAAATACACAATTTTGACATTTTCGCTCGATCAAACTCCGCACGAGTCTTTGACAAATATTACTATGTACGCGGTAAAATAACAAACAGTTCGACTGCGGATTTTACGGACGCGCGGCGTACACCGTTCCGCGGGAACACAATAAATCGGTCGGTGTATAATTAAACGGCTGAATTTCACGCATTTATAGCGCAGAAAACATTTCGAGATATTAATTAACTCATTATGACCGGCGGCATTTCATTTCTCGACGTATCGGAGCCATTCGCGGAAATAAATTTCACTCGTCGAGCCTGGACTTCTCGACGAACGAAATAAAAATGACGATGAAACGATGGAAAAACAAATGAATAAATCAAATAAATTCGACGATAACAATACAAAAGCGCTGTTGTCCGCTGGTTGTCCGTTGCGAACGACGCAATGCCGGAGCAGCATGTGAAAGCAAAATCATCGGCACGAGACGATAACCGACAAACGTGACGGAATTCCAGGAACGAAACGCTGGATTTATCGCAAGGTGCAAGGGGTCAACGGTGCACCGATACGGAACGCGAGGTTAGAAAAGCGACGGAAAAGAGAAAAAAATGAACGATTAAAAATCAACCGGGAACAGTTTATGCGCGACAATTGATTGCCCGACCGATTACGAAACGGAACAACTGTCTCCGGGAACTCGTGCGAGCAGCCGCGAGACGACACGCGACAGGTCGCGTTCAGCTTTTTCCTGTACGCGCGCCGCACGGCGCTTGCGAGCGCGTAATCATGCGAGGAGATAACGTCGGGTGTCACCGGACCATTTTCCGTGA
The DNA here is from genome assembly GCA_028454255.1 of Halictus ligatus. Classification (NCBI taxonomy): domain Eukaryota; kingdom Metazoa; phylum Arthropoda; class Insecta; order Hymenoptera; family Halictidae; genus Halictus; species Halictus ligatus. Next base: position 3,535,549 of record CM052129.1, read on the forward strand.
ATGATCGCCGCCATTATGCATAAAATTGTCGTATCGACGTATCCGCCCCGGGTAACACGTTACTCGCAATTAACCGTGCGTTAGTTCCGCCTAATAAACTCCGTCGCCGTTCGACATATTTCCACGCTGTCGTTGAGTGCGCCGACGCTTGGAGTAAGTCCAAGACCACCTATGCCGGGACTCCTTTCAATCACCACGACGGCGAACGCTGATCACCAGTGACACCTGGAATCACCTGGCACGCTCCAGCAAACGTGCTCGCCTACCGGTCTTCGTCGGTAATATTAAAAATAAATTTTATTCCCAAGCAGGCATTCTCGATCAGTTCTCGAAATCTCCTCGAAATCTCCTCGAAATTGTTGGCTTGGCCCCCCAAATTTTTAGCGGTCGTGGACAGAAGGTTTTCCTCCTCCTCAAGGACACGCGAAGTTTCGGCGCCGGGTGAGGGGAGGGAGCACGAATTGAGGGGGAAAAGTTGCCCACTCTCTGCTAGTCCCCTCTCTGCTCCCGCTATTAGTCCCGTGACGCGTCCCCTCTCTGCTCCCGCTATTAGTCATGTGACGCGACAGAGACGAGACGCGTCACGGGACTAATAGCGAGAGCAGAGAGGGGACTAGCAGAGAGAGGGCAACTTTTCCCCCTCAATTCGCGACAGAGAAGAGACGCGTCACGTGACTAACAGCGGGAGCAGAAAGGGGACTAGCAGAGAGAGGGCAACAGAGAGAGGGTCACGTGACGCGGCAGAGACGAGACGCGTCACGTGATCCTGCCGCGACGGAAGCGTGGGGAATAGGGTGATGGAAGGGGAAGCTAGAGTGGGGACACAAGTCCTAATCCGACGACACACTGGGCCCGCTCATAGTCGCCAGATCGAGGCTTGTTCTCCCACTCTATTTTTCCCTTCCACCGCTCTATTCCACTACGGCTCGGTCACGTGACGCGTTCCGCCCCTGTCCTGGATGATTCATAGTGTCACGTAGCTCAACCGGTACTGACGCAGAAAGAGAGATAGAGAGGAATAACTATTCCCCACAATTCGTGCTGCCTCTCCTCATCTGGCAACACAGTGGGCCCACTCATAGTCGTTAGATCGAGGCTTGTTCCCCCACTCTAATTTCCCCTTCTACCTCACTATTTCCTCCATGAATCCGCCACGGCCCGGTCACGTGACGCGTTCCGCCCCTGTCCTGGATGATTCATAGTGTCACGTAGCTCAACCGGTACTGATAGAGAAAGAGAGATAGAGAGAGAATAACTATTCCCCACAATTCGTGCTGCCTCTCCTCATCTGGCAACACAGTGGGCCCACTCATAGTCGTCAGATCGAGGCTTGTTCCCCCACTGTAATTTCCCCTTCTACCTCACTATTTCCTCCATGAATCCGCCACGGCCCGGTCACGTGACGCGTTCCGCCCCTGTCCTGGATGATTCATAGTGTCACGTAGCTCAACCGGTACTGATAGAGAAAGAGAGATAGAGAGAGAATAACTATTCCCCACAATTCGTGCTGCCTCTCCTCATCTGGCAACACAGTGGGCCCACTCATAGTCGTCAGATCGAGGCTTGTTCCCCCACTGTAATTTCCCCTTCTACCTCACTATTTCCTCCATGAATCCGCCACGGTCCGGTCAGGTGGATGAGTCACAGTGTCATGTGACTAGCCCGGTACCGGCAGAGGGAGAGGGTAACTGTTCCCCTCGATTCGTGGTACCTCCCCTCATCTATACACTGGGCCCGCTAGAAGCGTTACCGACGAGTCCTCTAGCGGGCCTAGGACGAAACGCATTCTTTTCCTTCTCTCCCACACTACTCCAGCCGCCGTCAAAGACCCATAGCGTGGAAATAATTGGAAACGCTTCAACTTGGGAAGATCAGCACGCGAAATGTAACTTTCGCTATCCAAAAACGTAAGAAGAACGAGCGGAACTTTTTCAACGGTGATCAGTGTGTAGGACGTCTCAACCCGTCCGCGTTTGGCACGGTTGTCGCGGCGGGGCACGCGCGGCAAATTCGATTTCCTCGGCGGGCGAGCGTGGGCCGGTTGAACGACAGGTGGAAGAAAGGAGCGAAGAGGAAGAAGAAGAAGAAAAAAGCGAAAGAGAGACGGGGAAAAAGAAGAAGGGAGAGAACGATGCCCGGGATCCCGGGGTAATATCCCGGCGAGACAAAACCCTTGGCTGCCGCTCGTTACGATCGGCCGCTTGGCGCGAGTATTTCTTGAAAGCCGGCTCGCCGTTCAACGGGACAGGCGTGAATGATATTCTGAAAAGCCGTTTGAGACAGCCGAGGGGGGTGCAAAGACGCGGCGCTGTCAGTGAATTACATTGAAGAGCCGGGCTGAATGACAGCATTTATCCGGTTGTAAGCCACAGGGACGCGTGGATGCGGAATAACCCGGCGAATAAACGCGCGCGCGCAAGAGAGAGTGAGAGAGAGAGAGAGGGAGACAGATCTCGTACCTGCTGAAATTTCCCCTCGCCGGGGGTTAACGGGATTGCACACGGAAAATAGAGCAAAGTACACGGCACACCGTATACGCCGGCCCGGTTCAAGTGGATTATAACAAATTACGCGTATTAAACGCCGGAGCCCTCCAACCCCTTCTCCCTCTCCCTGTCTCTCTAGCTACACACCCCCGCGTTATATCCTACGCGTGTCTGCTCCACGCGAAATCCTTATTGATTCCTTCGCCGTTTCCGGCTGTTATGGCTGCGCGCCTGTTCGCGCCCGTGCTCTCTCGCAACAATGAAAACGAACGAGCCACGGTAACCCCTTGCATTATCATTTCTTACGCGACTGCCCCCGTCACAAAGCTAATGCTTCGTTTATTATTACGTCGCGAAGAGTCGGCCGAAGTCGAGTTCTGCAAGCTCAACGCGCTTGTACTGAAATTTGCCTCCGTTCTAACGCTCGAGCAAGTGGTCCATTTAATGGCTCGACCGATTATTCTGCTGCCTAAATTTAGTAAATTTAGGTACTTTTTTTAACACCGTTGTATCGATTTTACGTGGACGAAATCCCGATCGTTCCTTTAACCCTTTGCACTCGAAGCCACTTTAACTATAAAATTATATTTTTAATATTTTTTCGTGCTATACATACGAAAATGGTGCAATTTACTCGCACAGTACTGAAACGTTTAGTAATTTATTAAATACAAACAAATTTAATAATGTAAAGAAAAATAATGTACAGTCGCCATTCGAGTGCTAAGGGTTAATCTTATTCAGGGCTGCAGGAAACAGCACGTGAAAGCGTGTCGCAGCCAATAATCTCGCGTTATACGTTTAAAAATGTTCTTAAAAAATCTTTTTGCGATGTTTCCCTAAGCTGCTGGCAACTAATTATCCGCTCGGTCAGATTTTTACTTTCATTGCAAGGAGACTCGGCCATTGGTGTAAAATATCATTTTCACGTTAGTAAATTAAATTTTTATAATAAACAGAGACATTTTTCAGATGTATTGAAAGTCTACAAGTATCAAGAAACGAGTAAGCGACTTTTCAAAGTGTATTTACCTCGCAAATGGTGCTAACAAAACATTCACCACCACGTTCTGATCTCTTTGGAACGCGAAAATTCGCGAGCCTTTCATTTCTACCAAAGCTAAATATATCTCTTCACTCAATTACCCGAAATCCTCGGAAATCCTGAATCAAATTCTCGGAAACGCCGACCATCAAACTTTAACGACTCATAATCGTGGAAATTAATGGGCCACAACAGATATCCAGCGACCGAGTATAAACACCGCCGGCGTTCAGCCATCGGAATCGCATAAATCGTCGCATCCTCCCCTTTTAATGGTCAATTAGTTTTATTCTATTCAGCAAAACACCGGCGATAAATTAGCAATTGCCCGGAAAAACAACTGGACCAGAAGTTTTTCGCAAGTTGTGTGTCACCGGCGACGCGGTGCCGGCGCGGCTAGTTTTAATTACATTAATTATCGCGAGCGGGCGCGCGCGCACGAGCGTGGTAACCTGGTTTACGTTGGTATCGTCGTTTGTTTTCGTTCCGGTGTCGGTGTTCACGGCCCACTAAATCTCAAATCAACCACTCTGTTTTTCGCGGGAGGGTGTTAAATCTTCCGAATCGCCGAGAGAGAGAGAGAAAGAGAGAAGGGGTGGGGTACCTTGCTCTCAAGGTTGTCATCGTTACGAGACGTTTTAGGGACTCTGGGATTCGTTCTTTTCCTACGGGGCTTTAGGAGTTCCCGTTGTATCCCGGTAATGACGCGTTAAACCGGCTGCTGTAATGTTTCAAGCGTCGCCCGAGGCGTTCGCTGGCCCGGCTATTAGCGACGGCTGTATCCTAAATTTAGCTCGTTATTAACCAGCACACTTTCCATAACGAGATACATTTCGTTTCCTCGTATCGCACGCACCCGCTAATAATTTCACGCGAACGTATCGCGCTAATTCGCCCGGGATTTATGGACCCGACGCGTTTGTCACAATGTTTTTCTTTTTTTTTTCTTTTACACCCGGGACACATTTCGCGAGCCAAAACGCAGCTTCGTTTGATCAGAAACTGTTCGGTCGTTTTATCTGTAGAACTCGTTATTCAATCTTACAAAATGGCACAGCTAAACCCTCTTTCGCACGAGACACGTCCCTCCCAGCAGATGCTGCAACTTCAACCGCCTGTGAAAATGTTAAAAAATTTTTTCCTTTACCGAATCCAACCCAGATTTCAAGATTGGAGCTTCCTCTTCACAACGTTGCTCTGAAACTTGATCTACGATTTTTTTTTTGGCCGTTTTATTCAACTTTCAAACTATGTTGAACAAGCACAGACGTTGTGGCTTTCTTTTCAGAAGGGTTACAATTTCATTCTTTTGTGATGTTCGAATAGAAAATAAAAATTGCTTAAATTGTAAATTTTGTTTAGATAGGAAAACTGTAAATTTTCTATTCCGTGACATTTTTGGGAGTAACCAACAATAATTCCGGAATCGGGAACCGGAAGTGACCAACGGTGGGCAGATTCGATGACCGTTCGTCTATTTGCGCGGCGTGACGGATCGCGCGATCGGGATTGCGGAGGGGCGGTAGCAACAACAACGGCAGCGACAAGAAGAAGGGGGCAATCTTTGCGCTGTAATTCAGCCGAGGTGGTGGGGGACACGCGAAAGAAGGCGAACGGGGTGGGTCTGAAAGAAAAGTAACTTTCTGGAGCGTGGCATCGGCAACGTGATATGTTGCCCGGGGATATTCCGCGATCGAGAAACCGCTGGCGTTCGACTTTTATTGGACGCGAGACGATCTACTGGCCGGGTAACCGGGTGAATTGTCGTCCGTGGAGAATACCCGATGGGAGTTTTTGTCTCCCGGCTCGCCCGTAAAACCACTGTCGTCGGCGTAATTAAAAATCTAGCTGGCAAACAGGCGCGGTCCCGAACCATCCAGCTCTCCGTCTCTCTCTCTCTCTCTCTCTCACTCTCTCTCACTCTCTCCGCGTCGATCCACCACCCCCTCGTTCTCATCCCCCAAACCCCTCCGTTTCCCCGGAATCGGTGTTCGATCGACGACGACAAACAATGCTTTTAAATGGAACGCTGCAATTAAGCGCGGATATTGCAACGATACGGGGGAGACGTGGAATTAGTTGAATATCGACGGCACAATTTACCGGAACTTCGAATCGGCTGTATCTCCGCGATTTTTCTGCCGCTGCGCGTCTTCCCCGCGAGTAATCGGCCGCGAATCGACGTGCTTCAATTTCCGGGGAATTGTCGGGAACGCGTGATACGACGAGCGAGACGCTTCGAACGTATCCAGGCTACACGGAGACGACGGAATCCTTTCGATCGGGTCCGCCTGTTTACGTCGAACGGGATCCGAGAAAATCTATAAGCTTTACTTCGGGAAACCAGAAATTTTTCACCTTTTGTAACGCAATCCTGTAAATTTCGGCTAGTACATTGCGGAAATCAAAGTTTTAGTCCTAGGCGATCGGTAGTTTAAAAGTTATTTGTGTGTAAAGACGTGCGAGTTCAGCTTCTTTGACAGTCTAGTGCGCCGCCATATTGGTACGTGCTCAGATATCGTCCAATGAACGGAGCCGCGAGAAGGTTGTTCGGGGTTATGTGCATGTGGCGCTTGCAGATCTACGTTATCGACATCACCGTGTGCTTATGCTGCCATACTCGCGACGGGGAGTACGTACCAACATGGCAGCGCCCTTGTCTGTGAAAACGCTTAAAATTGCTGTACTTTAAACACGCGTAACTTTTGAACTACTGATCTCCTAGGGATACAACTTAGATTTTCGGGATTTTCTCGCCAAAATCTGCGGGACTGTATTTGAAAAAGTCAAGAATTTCTGGTTTCTTAATGTGAAGTTTAACCCATATTTCCTATACATGCACAAGACTTAATATCACTGTTGAATACACACAATGCACACTTTGGTATCACTGTTCAAATCTCCGAGGAATCCGTTACAGGGATTTCGAATTTTAGAATCGATAGAATCGCGAGACTGTGTGTCCGATTATAGGGAAAGTAATATTACGTCCGTATGTATAATTTCGCACTGTTCTCGGTATTCGCATACGTACAAGTCGTCTTCGTGTGTGTTTGATCAACGCCGAGAACGAGGATGATGAGGACAGTAGACTCTTCTCTGGTATGTAAATTCCGAGTCTATTTGAATTTTCATTTTACTGTGACAGAACTTCCCGAAATGAGACTGGCTCTCGCGTCGCTTCGTATGTCTAACATATGAATAAATTAGTATTTGTCACGTGACGAAGACGCTGATAATTTAAACATTGACGTCGTCCGCGGCGGGGAGGGGCCCCGCGGAATTTAATTACCGGATACGAAATTTTCGCGCCGGCCCGGCCACTTCCGGATCATCTTTCATAGTGAGTTCTGTTCTTCCTGCGAAAGTGATTCCCGGCCTCGTTACTCCGGGCAAATTTAAATTTAATTAAAATTTCTTTCGAACTCGCTGCCAGAAACGATCCGTCGTTGTTCTTGCGAGGACCATTCGTCTTATGATAGTAATTTTAGCATTTAATTTCGGGCAAAACGCGTTATCGCGATTGATTGTGCCTATAGACATTAGTGTTATCGTTTCGACCATTTCGCACCGGAACATAATTCATATATATATAAATAAATGAATCAAAGTGATAGGTAACACAGATGGACTCCGACTATTTACTATGTAATAATGAAACATTTACTCGCTAAAATAGTTGTGCTAAATAGTGTACCAGTGTCTATAAAATTTGATGGAACATATGTTGTTAGATACTGTTTCTCTAGTATGAAATATTTTGACTATAAATTATTCTATATTGTGCCGTATAACTATTCCCATAAGTCTTTATCTTCGGATGGAAGTGCAGGAGATAAAGCTAGGTGATAACATCAGATCTTTATGCAAGATAAAAATTGTGCGCATCAGTTACAAGAGACAAGAGTCAAGAAAGAAGTTCCTTCTTTCTTTAAAAATTTTAATAAATTAAAAACAATATATGTTTTAATTTATTTTTATTCCTTATCATTTTAAATCGTACCTACACATTTTTGGGAAAAGTGCACAAAATCACAGATAGGAAAATGCTCATCTCCAAGCCACGTCTAGAGCAATAACAATGTAAAACACGATATTACAACGATACGGGGAGAAGTGGACAATGACAATGACAATGACAATGTAAAAATATCGAGTTAATTCCTGACGAATGCAGATTAGACAAGCTGAAGGCGCAGTAACGTCCGAAGAACCCAGCAACCAGAAAGCTCATTTTCATTAGAGCACAACGCATAAACCCATCGCAGCAGAACAGTTCAAAATTACAACGGTGACGGAGAGCCGTGAAACAGACCCGAACAAGTGTCCAACTCCTTATGGGACATTAGTCCGAATTTCACGCGCACCCAGTTCATCGAACAGACCCTTAGACCGGCAGATTAGAGCCTCTGGGAGCGCATCAGCTAAATTGCAACCCCTAGCCCATCCAGGCCGAGCAATCAACTAGGTCCTCTCTTCCACTTCCTTGGAGGATCCGCGATACATTTTCCCCGAGCGCATTAGCGGTTCACGGTGTACAATGGAGGCCGGGGACATAATCAGGAGAAGGAGCAACAATGAGCATTAAATCATTAAGCCCGCCGGACACGCGTTCGCGACAATAGAATTCCCGGGGACACGCCGGTTGCCCATCATTCCTGGGGTATTATTCAACGCTGACTGGCGCAGTCTTGTTTATCCCGCGGTGTTTGTTTCGGGACAGGGATCCATCCACGCACGGTCTCTGTCAGCTCCCTATAGGCTCAATTGTTTATAACACGTATTGAGCAGCTCGATGCAAAATGACAGACCTCGCCCCGGCTCCGCAGAAGCCGTCTCTGATATAGGCTGTCCTGTTCGATTCGTTTCTGATTGATTTACAGTGCAAATTCGGAATGGTTCCCTAACCCTTTGCACCCTTCGAGGAACCGCTAAAAATTCGGAGCAAGTTACTGAATGTCTTTGTGTTTAATAAATTGCTGAAAAATGTCTCTTAATGACTCCAGTTTTGAACGTGGTTGAGTAAGTGGTCGTATAAAGACCTGGTCGTTCCATTAGGAAATAATAAAAAACCTAACAAATAGATAATATGTCAACAACAACACGGGTCTAGCCACGGACATATACCCTCCAGGAGACATGCCCGAGCTGTATTATGTTTACATTCCTCGAGGTCCGAGGACTCTCAAGCTTCTAAGTCTCTCACGGGGGAAACTCCGCGGCAGTGGGGATACTTCCGCGACGTTTATCATCCAGGCCTTGGCGACACATATAGAGAAATCACTGCAATGATATTTTCTCAGGTAACGAAACAATGTTAAGCGTACACACTGCGAAGAAGGAATCTTTTGGGACCTAATGACTGACACCGTGGCAGAGTCCGGTTTCGTTTTGATCGCAGCTCGTAGAGAATATCGGCGACTCCATTCCGAGCGTCCATGTTCGAAACAGCCGTGTTTCCCTCGTCATTAACCGGAAGGCGCGACAACCTATCCGACGCCCACCGACGCCCACGCCTTTTCGCTTTTCTGCCACACAGAACTCTTTATCTCTCTCTCTCTCCCTCTCTCTCTCGGTCGATCGCCGATCGTCAGGCTTTACATCGGTAAGCGCAATTACCGGGGACCCGGCTGACGATGCCACCAGACGCGAAATTAAATCCATTGTGACCCGTGATCGGCGCCCGCTCATTTGCATCCGCAGAGGCGAACCATTCTTCCCGCGCGCCTTCTCCGGGACGGATTTGCCGACACTAGCCGCCACTAGCCTTCAACCCTTAATCTCCGTACAGCGAAATCGAGTCGCCACGCCGAGCTTCGTACCTGTCTGCGGAATTTAATAATCCCGTCGATCCAGTATCCTCCATTGTTTCCCTCCGGGACCGTCCGGATTTTCGCCGCGGCGAAAAATAATGAAGAGCCTCGGAGTGCTTTCACGGAGATCACTGTAAGCGGTTCCGGCTCTTTGCACGACGGTTCCGTGAGAAATCATTTTTTTATCAATTTCCACGGCGACAGAGCGAGAGAACACTAAAAGTGACTGTTCGCGCTACCCACACTTTCAGCGAGATTTTTAAAACAATATATACCGAGAGCGATAGATTTGCTTAGAATTGACAAGACATTCTGCATCGGTGCAAATTGATTTTCATCCTTACGAATTCATAGTTGAGCACAGACGGCGGGGCTCGAGCAGAACGAAAATCTTCGAGAGGTCGTAAACCGCAAGGCTCCCTGGGACCCGGGCGAATTTCATTTTACGATCACTCCGCCGGAAGCGTTGACGGGAGGAAAAGGACTTCGATTCTTTTAAATTTGTCCGAGAGAGCGTGAATTTGCATGGACTTCGACCCAGCCCCGCTAACAAACGCGGACCGAAGTTTCCCGTAATTTTTCATGTTCCCGTAGAACGCAGGGAGCCGAAATCGAAAGAGGAAAAAAAAAGAAAAAATAAGGAAGAAGGATCATCCGGGAGTCCATCAAGATACGTCCGCGGGTAAAAGCCCCGCCGAGGATACATCTTTCATGGATATTTTTCGATAAAGTTATCAATTATTGAGCGGGGCGTACGTGAGCGGAAAGGTGGATCAATTCTCTCTCTCTCCCTCTCTCTCTCTCTCTCTCTCTCTCCTCGCTCGCGAAATTCCCCGAAGAAAGTTCGCAACCTCCCCCAACCCATCGCGTGTCCGTCGACGTTGAAGAATTACAATCCGGAACCGGGCAAGAAACGCCAGGACCGACCGACCGAGCGGAGAAGAGGAGCGCAAGTTCGCGTTAAGAGTACGCAACAGAGTTTTTAAGTCGTCGCGACCGCCGGTGTTATTGTTATACCCGGTTTGCTAACTCGAAACGCTGCTATTAATTCTCAGCCAGGAGGTAAGAGGTCCGCGAACTTCTGAATGGAATTCCTCTGACCGCGGAAATGTTCGGCTTTTCAACTTTCCCCGCTGGTTTAATTGCTCGCGGCTCGTAAATAGCCGGCCACCCATTAAGATGTATACCATTGTTCGGAAATTCCCAGCTTTCTTCCCCTCCCCAGATTTTCCCCCCATTCTTCTTTCGAAACACGGGCCGGATTATTTAAAATTGCGAATTTGCTGGCGGCTATACTCCACCTTTCTCCTAGACTTTACTCGTTTTTCTGTGAACTACCTGGAATCTCGCGTGAGATTTGTTTAACTCCCAAAAATCGGTTTCCTCGAAAATGCTGATTCCTAAGGTCATTCGAAGCAACTTTTTCCTTTGCGGAAATGTTCTGCGGGGCTTCGTTGACGAGTTATTAACGAAAAACGCGGACCAATGAGGGCGCGGTTACAGCTGACACCGGCTCGGCCAATGGCAACGCTCAGCGGGACCTGTCGCCTGTGACCGCGCTCCGATTGGTCCGCGTTTTTCGTCGATAACTCGTTGACAAGGCCTCGGAGAACATTTCCGCAAAGGAGAAAGTTACTTCAAATGACCTTAGGAATCGCCCCTCTAAAGTACAACATTTTCGGGGGACTCTGCACATGAGTTGACGAAACACACGTTAACATACTAAACTCTTAAACTTAAATTCAATTAACACTAAACCTACCGAGCCTTAAAAGTAACTAACACGTGTTGACGAGATTGAATTTATTTGGATTTTATGCGGTCCGTGTTATTATACAATACGTGCTCTCCTAAATATATTTATTTCATCATTTCCCACGAGAGCATTTTTACAATTCCAGTAATTGTAAAATAAAGAATCTGGAACGGTCATTTTGACCGGCGGTGGTAGGTTCGGCGTTGAAAAGAAAGAAACCAGAAAACAAATTTGCATTTCTGTCACAAAAGGGTCACACCCACGGAGGGCCCCGTCGCGCGCAATTATGGCGTCGATTCGCATACTCGTATAGTGCCGGCACCTTGCCCATTAAGTTCCGCGCGGGGGTGTCGATCGCTTCGGCGACCGGAAGCCGTAAAAGATGATCTCCGAGGCAAAGGACACAGAGGCCGCGTCATCGCTCAGGAATCCTGTGGCCGCGCGGATCGTGAAGGGATCGACGATCGCAAAAATCGGGACCGTCTACTCGATTATCGTTTCGAATGAAGAACTGAATGAAGCGGGGGCCATAAGTGCAACCGCGTGGGCGGTTGTATAAATACCTTGGCCCCTCTGCGTCTGAAGAAGGCACGCGCATAAAGCGACGCGAAAAAACGAGGACTCGTGACGAACGGTTCGGAGCGAACGACCAAGACAGAGAGGACCCAAGAAAGATGGCGGTGGAGACGACGAGGGGGGTGGGGGTGGGGAGGAAAGGGAGCGAAGAGGATGGGAAAAAAGTGACATGGGGTGGGTGGCTCTCGAAGGAAGACACACGGCGCGGCGAGACACCGTGGCCGCACCATGGACGAATTAATGGCCTCCTCTCGAACCCGAGGACAATTATCCGGCGGGGGGGAATTTTATTTAGCCCGCGAGGACCGTCTTCCCGACGTCAAAATATTTCCAGCTTCCTTGATGATCGACCCCGCCTCGGGTTCTTTTTTTTTTCTCTTGCGATGGCACCGAGCCAACGCTCTCCCCACCTCCCGTCCTCCCCCTCCTCTTCGTCTTCCTCCCTCCTCGTTCTCCCGTTTCCTTTTTTACTCGCCTCGGATTATACACTCGGCCCCAGGAAATGTATCGTACGGCTGACAACTACATTTTTCGACACGCGCGTCTTTCATGGGGAATAATGGGGCCTCGATTCGCCGGCCAAAACGCGATGGGATTGCGACGAGAGATTTATTTCATCTGATGGGATCGGGAATTATTAAACGGGCAGGCGTGGATTTGTCCGCTTAACCTCGCCTCGGACGTCCACGAATTTCTAACTTTTTACTGTACAATCCTGTACATCTTGGCGAGGAAATAGCGAAAAATCGAAGTTTCAAGGTGAGGAATTCCCCGTTCGCATGCTTGCAGTTACTTGCAGCGTGAACGGGAAGTCCATTGGACACATGCTGCGCGCTCGACGCGTTAAAATTGCTCAACTTTGAACTCGCGTCACTTTCGAACCGGTGAATTCCTAGCATCGAAACTTCGATTTTTGGTGTCTTCTCGCCGAGCTTTACAGGATCGCATAGGAAAACTGTTAAAAATTTCCGGGTTCTCGAGGTGAAGTTTAACCGATTTCGAGAACTTTGCGTTTTCTGATGGAGATAATCGGACGTAGTTGTTTCTACTATAACATTGTTCACCAGTGAGCCAGGGGAGACAGGATAGACCTTCGAGTCTATGAAAAATAATTAACAAATAATCAATTTGTCGCAGAATTCTTTTGCTTTTCCAGGAGATCAAATAGAAGTATATTGTGGTTCTAGTGTATTCTGGTATATATTGGTATATTCACTCATATTCTAGTATATTCTGGTATATTTTGGTATATTCTGGTATATTCTGGTATTTTCTGTTATATTCTAGTATATTCTTGTATATTCTTGTATAATCAAGTATAATTGGGTATAGTTTAGTATATTTTAGTATATACTGGTATATTCACTCATATTTTAGTATATTCTGGTATATTTAGTTATATTGTAGTATATCCTGGTATTTTCTGGTATATTCTAGTATACTCTTGTATATTCTTGTTATTCAAGTATATTTGGTATAGTCAGTATATTTTGTTTATACTGGTATATTCAAGTATATTCGGTATATTCACTCATATTTTAGTATATTCTTGTATATTCTTGTATTTTTAGTATATTCTGTATATTCTTATATATTCAAGTATATTGGTATAGTCCAGTATATTTTGGTATATTCTGTATTTTCTAGTATATTCTATGTATTTGGCTGCATTCTAGTAATTCTAGTACATTCTGTATTTCTGGTATATTCCAATATATTCGGTATATTCCGATATATTCTGTTCTATCTCCAATTCCAAATTTTTCGAGACAACATCCATCTCCTAAACATTTCGTCACTCGACCGTCTCCCATGGTAAATCAACAAAAACGCAGCTTCCGGCGTAGTAGCGAACAACGTTTTTCCGCAATTTTCCCAGGGCCGTAATTCTCCGGCGGAAGAGTATGGAAGACTTCGATCCCGGCATTGGCGTGGAGCCCTCGTTCCCGCCGCACAGCCTGCTTAAATCCGGCGATATTCCGCCCTCGTACATGCCAAACAATATCCTCATCATCCTCCGATCAAATCAGACGACCCTGTCAATAGCTCTCTATAGAGCCGGCAGCCTTATCCGGTCCCGATACGTCGTACCGTATCGTATCCATCCGCGGAATGGATTCTTCAGCGTTTGATCAACTTCCGATGCAGGCCGATCGTTCGGAAGCCCCCGACGGTTATTGTCCCACGTACATCAGATACTATTCGATTATCGACATCCCCGGGGGCCGTTCCTCGGGGATAGATAGAAGGTCGACGGGTACGCCCTACCAGCCCTTACCCGGCTTCCTTCGGACCGCCGCGGGAACGTTCTTACTTATTTAACGCGCATTTACTTAGTGCCCTCTCCGAGAGGGGGAGAGGTCGGGATCCGAACTATCCCGCTATTCCAAGTTTTACGATTCCGCTCGGAACACGTTCGAACCCAGACCTACCTTCGAAGGGATGCTTACTTCCGCGCTGGCCCTACCAGGATTAAATGGGTCAGTCGATTATGTGGGTCGAGGAGCCTGCGTTTTATGGCAACGAGCTCCGCGGGCCGTCCTAATTGACTTTTTCGACGGAATTGACCTGTCTATGGACTGCAGGCTTCCTCGGAGGTTCGGCCTTCGACTGCGCGGACCAATGCTTGGAAAAATTATTCAAGCTCCTTTGACCCCCGGACAAAGGCGTTCTACCTTAGTAACGCGAGATTGAGGAGTAATTAAAGAGACGGTTGGTGGAATTCTTTGCATTACGATTTTGTGTAAATTTCTTCGGACGAGGAGTCTTTTCAGAGGGCCATTCTTGGGGGCTAATTTGAGGGTGTCTCAAAGACACCATTTTAGTTGGATATTGCGGTTATATCATTTCGATACTGTCCCTGATTTTTTTGGAGGCTTCATCAAGCAGTGATTTGCATTTCAAAACGGCGTTCAGAGAATTTTTTTCATCCGAGGAACTTCAAGAGCAATTGCAGGACTATGAAATCCATATCTAATTCCATAAACCTTTTGCGCGTGATCCACTCATTTCACGAGCAATGAACGTGAACAGATAGCATTCTTATTTTACTTTCAGAACGAGGAGTTCTTCTCAGCGGACGTGGACAATTTTCTCCTAATTTTGATGCTCGTTAACAACGCTAAAATTATGAACTTCGTCCACGGTTTCGGGCAAATAAATAGTTCGCGGCCGAATGAAATATAAACTCGATCTCGCGGCATCCGTTCGGCCGTAAACGACATCATAAAACGTCCGGTGCAACGTTTGTCGTCGCGGCTAATGAAGGAGCACGCCCGCGCGCACGTGGTGGACTTCTCCGCGGCGATAATTAATGGACACCGCAATTACACGTCCGGGGACCGGTCCGGTTATCAGGTTTTCTTCCTGATGCGATAAAATATTCGCCGGCGAAACAAAATCGGCCGGGCGCACGCACACTGGCCGGGGCGGAGCCTTTTTTTTTTCTCTCCTCCCCCCTCGTATAAATTCTGCTCGCTGGCGCGTGAAGGAAACGAATGCGGCGAAACGTTAATTGCTTTTATCTGGAAATCGATATACACGCTCGGGTTCGCCAGTTTCAACGGGACCCCTTCATTCCGCCGGGCCTCGACGGCTGAAGGGTGCAACGGCAAAAAAAGCGGGACGGGAGGGGGGAGGGAGGGGATAGGCGAAACATTTTGAAAATCGACGAACCCCGCGCATCCGAAAGCTAATATGGAATTGATAAGCGCGCATCAATTTGCGTTAAGTACACTTTTGATGCGCCTGTACGCTGCAATAAAATATTTAAACTGGCCCCTGATAAATGTCGAACGTTGATTGGATTTTAATTACACTTCTGCGCGCAATTTCACGTGCCGCGGCCGGTGTGTCGCGCGTGCACTTTTGCCGGCCGTTTACACCCGGAAAAATAGAAACGACGCGGCGCTGAAAGCGTGGCGAACGAGGATTTGGAGGACGCGGATCCGCTGGAAATGGTTCCGGTTATGTCAATTTTGCGTGAAATATTACGATAGGGGCAACTGCTTTTTAAATATAATTCACTGTCTGTTGCACTGATTCGGTTTTTAATAATTTCGAAATCGAACGATTGCGATCGCCCGGCTTTTTAATATTGGGCAGAATCTGTTCTCGTTCTTGTGTTTCATTCCTGCCAGACAAAATTATTCTGGGACGAAAAATTAAGTTGTAGGTTTGGAAGAAAATTATGGCGACTAAAGTGGATGGTAGGTGATACAGTCTATGATCCTCGATATAAATTTTGTCCCATGTTAATACTGGCTGGTCATCGCCGTTAATACGCGCAGAAGATAGTGGAGTCGATGCTTTCTCCACTCCAATTTTTCCCGTCTCGATACCTCAATCCGTTCTCGAGATATACGCGTTTAAAGTTCGAGCGTAGATGAATTGGTGGGGGTAGAGTGGTGGTAGGGTGGGGGGCTCCATTCATAAACACTAATAGTAAATGGTAAAACTAACCTACCGCAACTGTCGCCTCGTAGGGTAGGTCAGTGACTAGTGTACGGCAGAGAGAGAGAGAGAGAGAGAGAGAGAGAGACATAGTAAAATGTTAAAAAATTACCGTTGTCTTTACACGGCGGTATCTCGGGAACGAAGCATCGTACCGTGACGCAACAACAGCCATTTTGAAGTACAGGCTTCGCGCTTTCTGACAGTCCAAAGTTTATTAAAACAGCGCCAATAGTTCCAAAGTTATAACAATTTAAATATTAACTAACTTCAATACGATTTCTCCATGCGTTTCAATGGGTACAATTGGATAGCTACGCTTTGTTTAATGCTAATTAACATATTTTTGGACGAAAGTATTGCTTAAATTTTATTAACTATCGCCAGAGTGTTTACCCGATATATGTCCAAAACACGGGTCTAGCCGGGAACATATATCAGCCAGCAGATATTATTTAAGAAAGGGACGGCGATGCTTAGAACCCTCGGTTCATTGCCCCTCACGGGGTATAGCGGTAGTGGGGATAATTCCGCGACCTTTATCGTCTAGGCCTTGGCGACATATACCGAGAAATTACTGTATAATGCAAATTCAACACTGAAACTCCCAGTTCGAGACACCCTGTACATCGCCAACGGGAGCAATTGCACGAATGTTTTCACTGTTTCGACGCCGACTGGTGTATTCTAAAAAAAACTTTTATTTTATTTTCGAACTAGCGTGCACGTGTTTATTCGTGGACAAGCCAATGAATATAAATGTTCTGTCCATCGCTCAAATGTTTGTGGTCTGTTTTGACGCTAAACACACCTTTTTTTAAACGCTTGCCAGTTCTCAAAACTGCTACTTCCGTGAAGGGTGATTGTTTTTCCGGGTCAAAGCGGACCCGCCTACCGGCGGCGATCAAGGGCGGCCAACGCGAACCAGCGTCGAACAGAGACTTTCTCCGGTGATTCGCGTACGTAATTAATTTGTGCTCTCGCATTAAATTGATCGGTGCGTCAATAATGTTGCCACGGCGTACGGCCGACGCGTTCAATATTCATCGGCGCTCGCGCTTATGGTCGATTGTTATTTTCATTGTTTTGCCAAATATTTATCGACCGGCCCCGGCGCAATATATTTGCCGACTGTCAAATGAGAGGGCAATCAATGTGTTGTTTAATCAGCGTGCGCGCGCGATCGAATACACTTCGGGATCGACTTGATACGCCGAAATTCGTTAATATTTCCCCGTTCGTTTGCTCGGCCGGAAATAAAAGTAATTGATCGGCCATTGTTCGGCTGGCGCAGGAACGCGTCTCGATTCTCGAATCGGTCATTGATAAATCGAGCTTCTCCCTCTCGGTATCCAACTATCGAATTTATGAAAATACCGTCTTTGTCTTTCGCAAAACTAATTTTATCTTATTTTTCTGTTCCAGGTAAGTCCCGCCATCTTGACACGCGCAACGCCCTGTTGTCGCGAGCAGAAAGCAAATCGGTTATTTACAACGTTCAACAACAGCACGGAAAGTATTATTATTCGTCTAGCGGAAAATTCTTGTTTGTTTGCTCGAGCGTAATAATACAGTAATTAAGCAACTTAAGCAAGTTAAACACGGCGCAGTTAAATATAACCAACTTCCCCTGTTTATTCGCAAATACCGAGCGCTCGTCGCATTTCCTACGGCATCTCGTAAAACGATCAGCTTCGAAATATTAGCTGCCGCGCGATCCAAAAATTCCTGTGATGAAACCAAGCTTCCGCAAATTTTGATCATAGAAACTTTATTGCGAATTAAAAGTGTTTCTACGATGTGTTAGTTTTGGGATTAAAATCGTTGATTCAAGATTGTAAGGGATACTATTTTTATTTCGCTATTTTATTGATAGAAAAATTGAGATAATTTCAAATTCGCTTCGGTCAGAAGCCCGCGATCAAAATACAAACGTTTCAAAAGTATGAGGTCGCGCCCATCCCCGTTGTAATTCGCCACCCCGTAGGTTATTTCCTCGATTTCGGGGTGCGCGGCGCTCTTCTAAAAACAATGCATTAGCCCGTGTCGGTGCGTTCGGAAAAATTGAAAACGAACGGGACAGAGAAGAAAACGCGGGACGCGATAGGCTGCGCGAGCACGGCCTCATAACGTGCAGGACGTGTGGGGGATGGTGTGTGCAAGTGCATTGTGCATACTGCTGCATACTCGCTCTAATAATCAGGTATCAGTCCGTGACTCGTACAATTACTGACAGCGTCGTAGCGAGGGTGTGAGAGAGGGAGAGAGAGAGAGAAAATGGAGAGCGCGGCCGGCGCCATTCTGTGGTCGCGCGCGCGCGAGCGCGTGTCAGTTTTGTTCGCGCGAAATTGGATTTGTCTGGAATGCAAATAGAGAACCGGACCAGAGAGTTCGACGTTCGTCCCCGGGAACGACGCCCGAGCTATGGAAAAATCTACGGAGAAACCGGCCCCCCCCCCATTAATTCCTTTTCTCTTACCTCCATTTCGTTTTTTTGTTTTTCGTTTCTTTCTCGTCGATTCCGCCCGCCATTTCTATTCGACGATGCCCGAACTCCGAGTCCCGTTGTTTACCGATCCTCGCTGTTTGCTCGCGAGATTTTCCTCGGCCGGTCCTGCACGAAATTATTACTTTCATCCCCTGTTAGGGTTTTCCCTCTGGGGCGAGTGACTATTGAGATTCATAATTCTGCGATGAAATTTACTGCGAGGGCTCGATGCTCGACTGGACTGTGGATTTTGCGAGGGAAATTAACAGGAGAAACACGAAGCACTGAAAATGTAAGAAAAATTGTGTCACGTTAATTGTAGAAATTATGAAACGAAGAAATTAAGGGTCTAACCGGATTGAGATAGTCAAAAAGGACCAATGACCTTCACCTTCTGACCGGAAATAGATCGTTCGATAGCTTACCAAGATGGAACCCTCTCCACCAAGTTTCAACCCCATGCCTCGTCTATAAGGGTAGTTACAGGGAACAAAGGGAAATCCAGTTTTGCCCTAATTTCCCCATTTAGTCGGATCGATGAATTCTTAAAAAAAATCTGACACCTTCAACGCATCGAAGCAAACATTCCAGAATTTTTTCCGATTTTTCATCTGCAAACTCTGGTTGCAAAAAATGTAAAACCCCCAAAAAATTCGAACAACGATCAACCCGGAAAACAATTTAGAAATGCGGTACTATCACCAAATACTGTCTTGAATTTTTCTTATATTTTCAGCCAGGGTGTGTCACAATTAAAACAAATAAATAAATAAAAACCAATTTTTTCCACGAGAGCCTAAGTTATGCAATGATAAACATTTCAGTATTCAGAAAACGTTAGACCAGAAGTGCAAAAAATGGTGGGAAAACATTCTCCATAAATAAACGAAAAAGACCCCGTAAAAGTCGGTAAATATTCTCGAAAATACAGGCTGAAAAAATTTCGGAAACCGTCCAGAAAAATCACAGTGAAAGAGCTAATAAAGCGTATACTGAATATTTATTAGCAATAAGGAGCGGTAACAAGCGCAGGAAAACTGTGGCGCGAACGGAAAAGGCCAGCGAATTGCTGCCAAAAAAACACATCTCGTATATTCCGATTACTCTGTCCAGCAATATTGGGCTTGCTAAAAAATCCGAGCCGTCAAACCTCGATAACGAGGCGCAGGGGGTGGGGATGGGGGGTACCGATCACGGTGTTATTGACGAATACACGTACCTGGTCGATTTCGATGAAACGTCGCTGGCCGAACGCCAAGAACACTTAATTATCAATTAATCGAACGACGACAACGCGTCCCCTCGGTGGCCGCTTTCAAATCTGCTCTCGCTGTATCGATTTTCCCGCTGGAAATATCGCGGAAAGCCAGATTTCTCGGTTTTCTGACCTCGCGGTTTTCAGGGACGCGCGAACGCTTTTCTTATAAATCGAACGAAATCCGATTAGCCTTTCTACGGGCCGCTCCTTCTCGGAATCTCCGACGTTCGCTGTCGTTTTCGCTGTTTTGCTCGCGTTTGATCTCTCTGTGTTCGCGATTCGCGTTGGCGTTTCACCGCAAAACGACTCCATTCGCGATCCCGAACCGCTTCCTACGGTTTTGCTATTTAATCTTTTTCCGGAAAAGTTTCCACCAATTTTTTCTTCAGCAAAATTCCGTTTATACCAAGTATCCTTCGCGGATATATTTTCAACAGACGAGAGAAAGTTCGCCAGACATTGAAACGCGAAGGACCTTGTCATAAGGGCCTCGTCTTTGTAGATTCCCGATAAGGTAGAGCAACCACATTACCGTCAAAAAATAGTTTTACGCGCTTCAAGTTTTCGTCCTTAAATAAGAGTATTTTGTCGCTGGTAAAGGGCTCATTCGAAAGGGGAAGGTTCAATCTAGTGCTCGCTGGTCAGGAGCTGCCGAGATTATGCAGATATTTGGTAACATAAGCGTTAGAAGTAGGCGAAAAATTGACGATGCTCATGCCGTGGAATTGAAGCATTTTTATGCCATCGAATGAGTTTTCTGGATGAAATCGAGAGATATTTTGTTTTGATTTCTGCCTTTAGAATTAATAATATCGATAATACAGAGCAAAAAATGTGACGAGTTTAGTTACAGCCTTGAGATCCGTCGGATCAAGACAAAAACGGATCTTAAGTCTGTGTCTGAACGGTGTGAATGAAAATTATTAACCCTTGGCACTCGAATGGCGACTGTAAGGCGCCACTAAAAATTGCTGCACCATTATTAAAAATATTTTTTACATTATTAAATTTGTTTGTATTTAATAAATTACTAAACATTTCAGTACTCTACGAGTAAATTGCACAATTTTCGTATGTATAGCATGAAAAAATATACACAGAAGGGAAATATTCTAGGTCGGAAGAAATGTTTCGTTTCAGAGTTAAAATGGCTTCGAGAGCAAAGGGTTAATTAAAAAGCGACGTGACGACTTATCCCAGGTTCGTGAAACTTAGGCTGTCCATAGACGAGACTATAAACAACATTTCCAGCCCAAACAAATCCCCGCAAATTTATCGACGTGTCAATGAAAAAATGATGCCTCGCACTTTCTGAACGTGCCAGGGATCCGGGTCGAATTTGCAGGGGTGTGTTGCCCGTTTTTTCGGTCACCGGAGAACCCGAAGGGGTCGGAATAAATTTCCTCGTGGTTCTGCGGTGATCTCGACGGGTCCTCGACCGGAAGTGTCCGCCTCATTATCCCGGAAGTGCGATCCGCCGACCGAGGGGGCCCCCGACAACAACGAACCCGAGCGTCGGGCTCGTTCGTGGATGAAAATCCTTCACGGGGCCACACTCCGTGCTTAACACGCTAATTCCCGGAAGTGGGTCGCGCTCGAGGAGAAGCAGAAGAAGGTCGAGTGGCGAATCGCGTCGCACAAAATCCAAGGAGATGTTTGGTATTAGGTGTGTTCGGTATTAAGTAAAGATTCACCCGGTACAACAATAATAGTGTATTAATAAAACAACGCTACGGAACGTGCTAATACTCGGACAAATGACTACAAACAACTAACTCTTAAGTGGGCCTGCAGGTGTTTGGCCTTGACTGTCATGCTAGGTTACGCATGACATCTGACATGTGACATTTTACGTCTTAAATAAGTATGTAATCAATTGAAAATGCACCGTGTTTGTACATGTCTTTGCTAACACATATATATACCTTTGCATGTCTGTCACTTGATCTCTCGAAATTAAGAGAATCTCTCTGCAATATTCGTATATGAACTTTGCAAGGGTCAAAAATCGAAAGTCGAAAATAATCGGGGTCGACGATTCGGTCCGGGGTCAGGCCAGGTCCCGCTGCGAACGGTACAACCATAAACCGGGGTATCGCGTGACCGCCGATGATCGATGTTCTCACCCCGTCCCCCCCCCCCAGAGACTTAAATAATTCAACGATCTTGATCTATAGACCTGGAGCGTACGCCACTCTTGCAACGGCGCCGTTTCATTGTCGTGGATACCTGAACAGGTGTGTACTCTTCTGTCCACTGTCCCCGCGACAGGCTGCGACACTATGCGAACAGAAGTTCTTCCTTTTGAAGAACCCTGTCTTCATAGTTGCGGACGTTGAAACGATTATGTTTCCGCCGGACATGTGATTCACGCCGGCTATAGGACGACCGATGGCTGGGAATCTTTTGTTTGACCCGTTCTAGATCTTAATCAGTGGGTCAGGCAAATTGCAGGGCTCTTCGAGATCCAAAATAAATATCATAAGATAAATAAATATAAGATAGATTAGATAAGATGGATAAATATAAAGAGATATAAAAGGTTCTTTAGCGGAACTGCATGTTGTTGACGAAAATTGGTTTTTGGCTTTGCGTCGAGTTTAATTGCGGTTAGTATTCTTTTACGAGAACTATTTTACTACTTTTACTTATTTTACTGCTTTTTATTTTTTTACTTTTTACTTATTTTTTACTCGAAAACATTTCTACCTACCTAGGTACTTTTTTCATTTTATGGATACGAAAAAATGTATTGATACAGTAATTTTTAGTGGCGCCTCAGAGTCGCCACTCGAGTCCTAAGGGTTAATATTCGTTTAAAAGAGTCGGTATTTATTAGAGGAATCGTTAATGACAAGCAGACTGCTGATCTTTGTGATTGAAGTTTTTGGTGGTAAGAATCGAGGGCTGAAGTAAAATTTGTATCAGTTTTCCAATCGATTTTGAAAATGGCACAAACAAACGTTTCCGCTATTCTAAATGCGATATCTCCCCAAAATATTACACCTCAGTTATCGAGGTTGACTTTGATTGATGTAACCTAATTTTTAACGATCGCATAGCTCAGATATTTTATCACTACGACACATTGGGGTCTTTTACATTGCAGCGGCGTTTTCTGCATGCCAATCTTTGTTACCCCGTTTAAAAATAAGTAGAGTGCTCGAAAGTGTTTTACAAAATTACAGGTTACATAAACTGCATGGTCTAAGCGTGCAAAAATTGTGCTCGGAAGAGTATCGTGCCATGACAGAGTTACAAGAAAGAAAGAGGCGGTCGTGGTGCCTTCAGTGGCCATTTTCATCAACTCTCCAATTAATAATATAATAATACAATACAGTATATTTAAATAGAGTATAATATAGTCTACTTTAAAATGAGTTTTATTTCTCACTCTTATTCTTACTTCCCTTATTATTATTATAGTATTAATTAAAAATTTCATTCTAGAACAGGAAATAAACTAAATTTTACTCTACAATAGAAAATAAATTAAATTTTACGCGGAAACAGAGAATAAACTAAACTGTACTCTAAAATAGAAAATATATTTTACTCTAAAAGAAAATATAAATTTTTTAGTAGCTAATTGGTACCGACGGTATTATATAAATTTCAGGGAATTCAGTAGTTCGTAGTCGAAGAAAGAAACGAGTAAAGGAAGTATGACAAGCGGAGCGAACGAACTAGGTGAACAGGGTACCGGAACAAATCGCGTCTAACGAACAAATCAGCTAAAACAACGTATAATTAATCTACATTAAGACCAGCAGCTCCACATGCCGCGGTCTCACGCAGATCCCGGCGCGAGAGCATATTTGCAGGAGCCCATCAGCGGGCAACGCGTTAATCAGTCGGCGGGGACATAAATCGCACGGAATCAGTCGGACACCGCATTAGACCAGTTCCGTTCATAGGTAAATGCATCGATCACGCGGGACCATATTAGTCGTCGAAACGAAGACATCAGTTATCTCGGTGATTAATCAGTCCCGCTAATCACTCCGCGGAGCGGGACGTTACGGCGAAGAAAAACTGAAAGGAGCAACAGAGAAAGAGTATTCTAACCGGCACAAATAAACGACGAACATAATACGAGTCAATTCGATTCTTTCCTGAAATGCCTAATTTTTTATGGTAAAAAATTACTAAACCGGATTTATCCACTTTCAGGCCAAAGATTTCAACAACTAATATTTAATTTCATACTCATAGTTCCTTATTCCATCAACTATATAACAACACAAAACTGGACTCCGCATTTTACATGGGTTATACATTTTTTCAATTGATCATAATTCAACTTTTGTCGTAAATCGTTTTAAATATACAAATCCAAGAAACCAAAAGTTGGCACTTAACACTTTGATCGCCAAACTAGAAACCCCAAAAATTCCATAAAATCAGAGTAATTTATTTAATGAAATAAGAATTGGAAAAAATTAAATGTATGACACTGAGAAATCCTCCAACTTTCTTGCATGTTACAGATCCTAATCAAGTTTAGCGCAACGAATATGTCAACGTAAAAATTCATTTTAAAACCTGCACAAATAATTCCGTCACCCATATGTGGTATTCAACGTGTTGACGAGTGAATGCAAACGGTCCTTATTTTGCACAAAAATTCTAACCAGCACGGAAAAATAGAAGAACGCGGAACGCGTGCCGCAACGGGACGTTCCGGCAACGAGGGCTAAGAGAAAGAGAAAGGCGGGACGCAAAGGGGGTAGGGGGGACGGCGAGTAAAAATTGGCGCGCGTGTTCACGTGTTTCGCGGGGGCCACCCGTGTCGCGACACGGCGCGATAATTATCTGGGATTAGTAACAATATCCTTAAAGCCGTCCATTAGAACCCGGGATACGTTCTGCCCCGCCTGGGAGGGCCGGGATCAGATTAAAGTTAACAATAATTCTCGAGCACGCGGGCCTCGGCCTCGTAAACCGTGCAACGGAACATTTAAATTTTTTATTGCGATTTTCTGCAGAGCGCAGTTACACCGCGTCCAGATGCCGGCCGTCATAAATCACGGCTTGATTTCGCCGACGACGCAACGCGCTTCGGGACGAATGTGCATAAAATGGCCCCCGAAGCCCCCCCCCCCCCACCACCATCACCTCTACTTTCGCGAACCGACGCCCGATGATAGTATCAGGACACGCCGGGGACATTAATTCCCATTGTACCGCATTATAAGGATCATAAAGCGTGGACGCCCAGCGATCTGATCGCGAATCTGTAACGGCCAGATCCCGCTGTCGATAATTGGCCCAAATGGCAACGTTCCCATGGCCCCCTTTTCGCATGGCCCTTAACCTGCACGATGGCAAAGGTCACTGGACGATCGAAGATACACTTGTCACTCCTGCGCAAAAGTCAGCCAAGACTGTCATCCATTGCCACCGAAATGGCACTTTTGACTTTTCTGCGAGAATTAATTGTTAGTGTTCCAATTAATGTGCTGTTTTAGCCCTTTTGATACAGTTTCGGTGCTTCTACGTTGCAAATTTACCGTCCACGCTGTGCTGGAATTATTTATTCACTGCAAAATGGTCAAACGTAGGATAGATGAAAAATTGATACATAAAAATTCCATAATTTTGATTATTCTGATGATTAGATTATTCGCAAGCAAATTGCACCAATAAATAAAATAATTGAATCAATGAAATCTGCAGTCCAATCATAGTAAACCGTGAAATTCGAGAAGAATGTGAAACATAAATGAAATATTGGACGCTTCTAAGGTCCGCGCAATATTGTGTGTCGTCGGACCTGGACGATCTTAATGAACAATCCGGCAAGATAAACATCCAATTGGAGCGCGATAGGAATGTTGATGTTGTTGTCATTGTATCCGGTAAAAGGATTTTAATTTCGGCCTTCGCGGAGAGTCATGGTGTCCTCGTTCCGTCGAATCGCGATAGTCATCCGACGAGAAAAATACGGGCGGGCAACAATGGCGAAGAACGTAATCTTCTTGAGCGCATCGCGTATCAGCTTACATTCAAAAGACGGGACTTAATTAGATCCATCGGGACGATAGTGGCGCTGTCTGCCTGACGAAAATAAAGCCCGGTTCGCACGTGGCGGCGCGGCGGAGCTCTCCTCTACGTTGATTAAGTCGTTCTCAGACCGGCTGAATGTCACTGACTCGCTGACTCACTTGTCTACGTCTACCTGTGTGATCTACGCGCGATCGATGCAAACGATTTCTGTTTTGCATAAATACCCGCAGTCTGGTTAGTACATTCACTGCCAGCGCAATATATTTTCGAGCGACTATTATGCTCTACTATCGTTCGGGGCTAAACTTCACCCTACGAAACCAGAAAATTTTGACTTTATTTTATGTAGTCCTGTAGATTTTGGCCAGATAATACTGAAAATCCAAGTTTCCATTCTAGGTGATCACTAGTTCGGAAGTTATGCGTGTTTGAAGATTTGTGATTTCCAGCACACGCATAACTTTCGATCTCCTGGGATCGAAACATGGATTTTCGGCTTTTTCTCGCTAAAACCTACAGGATTACGTGAAGAAAAGTTAAAAATGTTTGGTTTCCTGAGGTAAAGTTTAACCTAGTTTGAAATACAATATAAGCTTCTCTGGCACGAAATGACAGACTCCGGAGTCATTCTGATCGATCCTGGATACTATCATCGCCTATCTACCCACTTGTGATATCCTAAAACGCGCTGCATGATTAAGCCACGTTCACACGTACTGTTCCTGGCAACGAAAAAAACATATTACGTGTCGAGGAACAATTAAACTCATCGAGCACGCCAACAGCTATGACTGCTCTCGTGTTACACGGCTCACGGTTTGCCGAATCGATCGAGTTATCATCTGCCATCGAGAAAAGTATGGTTGGCATGGTCGATCCTGGTCAAGTTTTTTTTCAAAAGACATGTGGCGATCAACGGGACTTCTTTATGTCAGCCATAAATGCTACCGAAGTTATTTCTGTTAATTACGCATTCCACCAAAAACATTTTCTTCTTTTTACAATCATCGTTATCTCGTATTTCCTTTATAATTATGCGCCACCCATTTTGTTTCGTTTCATAGTTCATTTCTGTGCTTCTAAATTTCATTTTCTCTTTTCATAATTCTTATCTTATATTTCCTTTATGCTCGCGCATCTTCCGTTTCGTTCTTTTTTCGTTATTCATTTCTGCTCTAAATTTAGTTTTTGCTTTTTATAATAACTATCTTATATTTCTGGTATACTCGTTTAGGTTCTATCTTGCTCAGTTTGTGCTTGGTTCACGTGTATTAAAGGGCCCGTTTTGGTTAAATAAATTGGTTCTTATTATTATTAATCTGGTCGCTGCGACAGAAATGGCCGTCAGCGTAATATCGCTATGCGAGACGGTAGAGCAGCAAGCCTAAATTTCGAATAAAGTGTAACATCTGTTGCTCTGTTGCATTATGCAAATTATTGGTTTCCCATACCAGCCAGTTTAAATTAATTTATAACGAAACTCCGAAAAATAACGTTTTTAATCAAGCTTAACCGCGCCTCTATTCAATTCCCTCTGGTATGAATTTTTATGAAAAAATTTTGAAAGTAGAAACTGTTACTTTAAAAATTAAACACGCTAACCTGATGTCGCCAGAATGACGACTTTCGTCCTCAAAGGATTAAACAGTTAAAGGAATAATTTCTAATT
This sequence comes from Halictus ligatus, assembly GCA_028454255.1. Taxonomy (NCBI): domain Eukaryota; kingdom Metazoa; phylum Arthropoda; class Insecta; order Hymenoptera; family Halictidae; genus Halictus; species Halictus ligatus. The sequence goes on from CM052129.1 coordinate 3,563,101, forward strand.
ATTTCTAGAGAACGTTCATTCGAAATAATTCTTGAAAGTGTTCTCTCATTATAGAGTTTAAAAGATTTTGCACTCTGTTAATGGAGCGTAGAAATTATACAAATTTTCTTAGTAAAATGGCGATGCAGCGAATGTGCAATATATCTTTCGACACTTGCAATTAGATAAAGTCGTGGAGAGTGGAGGAAAGCTACAAAAATTATTGAAACAGAGTATGTTTTCGGACCAATAAATATTGAAAGTATAATTGACAAGCTTTTTGCACCAGGTATTGATATGTTGTATAAAAATTTCAATCAGTTACAACGTTCCATAAAATATATTCATCAAAGAAACTGGGATAAATTGTAGTTCAGGAAACCAGAAATTTTTCACTTTTTCAAATATAATTCTGTAGATTATCACGAGAAAATTCCGAAATTCCAAGTTTCGAGCCTAGGAGATCAAAAGGTATGCTTGTGCTGAAAATCAGACATCTTCGCATTCACATAACTTTTGAACTAGTGATCATCTATGATCGAAACTTGGATTTTCGACATTTTCTTGGCAAAATCTACAGAATTACATT
>CM052129.1:3563768-3576204 GCA_028454255.1 Halictus ligatus
GAATAGCACTCTCAAAATCGTGCACACTGACGAATTTGAATCTCGAGAGTAACTCGCGACAGTTTTACCCTCAGATGGACACGCAGCCTAAGGAACTGAAAAATCGAAACTCCCTCTACGAAACAGCCCCGGGACATCGAATAGAAGGTCGTTTCGAACGTAGAAAATAATTGAAGCTATCGATTTAGAATCGTTCGAGGTTTTAATGGATCGACAGCGACGGGATGAGTGTTGCACCGTGCATCAGCTGATCAATTCCTCCTCCCCTGTTTCGGAATAGCCTCTTAAACCGCAGCAAAGGCGAGGCATTCAAAGCCGGAGTCTTCGCAGAGCGGGGCAGGGCCACTTCATAAGAAAAATCGGAGACGTTTCGTAGACGGAAGCAGCGCGGAATGTAAAACGGTTCCCATTGGCTGCACCCTCTTTCTCCGTAGTATCGCGTCGCGACGCACGTTTCCCGCTGCAGAATGCCGCCGCGCTGAATTACTTATGGCGTTCCACATTCTCAAACCCGTAAGTACATAGCCGTATTTCGAATGGAAATGTAACTACACGCATGCCCGGCGTGCTTTCGTTCTACTACGCGTCTCCGTACCGCTTCTCTCTCTCTCTCTCTCTCTCTCTCTCTCGTCCTCTTCCTGTTTCGTTCGTAGCCAACGTTTCTTTCCTCACCCATCCTCCGCTTCCTGATCAATTTTTTCCCCCTGCTCCGCGGCCTCTTCCCTTTCATCTTCAACCGACTCGCGCCTCCGCGCCGAACCAGCCGAATGCAAATCGTATTTTGTCGTAAAACGTGTCGCGGAAGCGGGCCCAAGGGTGCGGGACGAATGCACGGGGATGTCGGGAAAACAGGGTGCGTTTCCGATCCGCGAAGAAATTCCCCTGCCAACGTGTTATTGGCCTGTCAAAATTCATAAGCTGCCCTCGCGCTCTGAATAAGCCGGAGATAGCGAGGCGCCAGGATCTTGTCAACGCGAGCATCGACGGATTCGTTCACGTTAATCTCACTTCTGCGAGGAATCGTGTTAGAAATATATTAGATGGCTTTGAATTCGCTGTAATTTATAGAATTTAGCCCTCCGATGATGGGACTTTAATTCTGGGAAGTTTAATTCTAGAAGACTATTTTTGTTACATTTAATTTTATGCAGAAAATTAAGTTTACGATTTCATTACCTTAGAAATTCTATTTACGATTTAATTCCCGTAGAAATTCTATTTACAATTTAATTTTAGAGGGACAGCTTACTAGTATTTGGACCTAAACACTCCAACTAAATTTTAATCGCGTAATTGTCTGGATTTTATTTTAAAATGGAGTATTATTGTTTGAAAATTTATATTCAGTCTTTCATGAACGAATTCGAATTTTATATGGTCCAGTGACGTTTGGACCACCCTGTAGTAATTATTGATTCCATTTACAGTGTCATTAATGACAATGTGTCAGTCACACGATGAAACCAAAATTACCTTGCTTTTCGTGAACATTAACAACCTATGGTAAGCAACCATTACAGTCTATCTCTCGTAACGGTGCTTTAGAAATGTTACAGTGTTTCAACTTTATAATTCCGCTATGTATAATGCACCGTAATTTGCACAATTCTCTCTGCAATTCTCCATAAAGCATAAATAAATATTTATGATCGCATCCACTCCATGCTTGATATTTTCTTGCAACGAGGGAGAAGCCTGCTAATCGAAGAGATGGTCTTTCCTCTCCCTGTAATCATACTTTCACTGGACTAGTCCATCAATATGGAGCAACTATAGACTGCGTGTCCCTCCCTCCGTTTGCGCATAAATTTTTCAAGCGGATAATCAATCCGGGTCTAGCAGAGAAAATTCATAACGCAACTGTAATCGCAACACGACCTGAAAATTTCAACCATACGATACTTTCACGCGTGCAAACGAGGCCAATTTAAATTCTCTTCAATTGTTTAGGCCAATCGTCTCGTTTTCCCAGGGCAATCCGATGCTAAAATTGCGACAGCACGTCAACGCGTGCGAAACCAAAAAATTAAAGGAAAAATTGGATTCGAGGAACGGGGTCACGTCCTCCTGGGTAACACAGAAAATCCGAAGGGGTGGGGGGCGGGGGAGCAGACGAAGCCATAAATCGCGAGGTCGGACCGAACCCCCCCCGATATTTGATTCTATCAATTTTTATTGGCATTAAATTTTGATACATCAATCCAGCCGGTCAATTCCGACATCGGCCGAGCCGAAGAGTCGGCGAGTCTCCGTAATTTTCGGCATCCTTCAGAATTTCGAATATCCCGAAATTCCGCGGGATCGAATTTGACGTTATCGGGTCCCGACACCGAAGAATATCGGCACCGGCAGACATCAAAATTCACGGATATCCAGTAGCTGGCTCCCGTCGTCTTGCCACAGTCGCCGACAGTTCCTCCTCTCCTCTGCCTTGCGCCCGTCCTCGCTTGTCAGTCTCATGCATAAATTCTCCGGCGAACCTAAACATAGAACTCAATTTGCCGGGCCCGAAAATTACCCGCAAGAATTCTATCGGGCAACTTGGAACTGCTTTAATCCTTCGGTAGATCGAAATTCGGGACGCTCCCGACTCGCCGTGACACCGGGTGTCTTGGCCTGACTTCTCCCGAAATTGCTTCATTTATCTTAACACATTGTCGACGGGTTAGCATACTCGTGTGTCTCACCCTCGAACGGCGCTCGCACATGCTCGAACACGCGTCATTATTAATGAGCAAATTTGTGCACGGCCTCGCGGTGCGATGCGGGTCGTCGTGCTTCAATTTTTCCTCGATCCTTTCGGCTGCCACTGTTCTATTACTAGACAGTGAATTTGTATGAAAAATTGCTAGGATAAATGCAAAACAACGGCGACATTTAGAGAATTCCAAAATACGTTTCCTACATGTTACAAATTATTTACACTAGGTTTACGGAGCATTAAAAGTGGGTATTTTACATTACTTTATAAAAATAGGAAGAATGTGTCTATCCAAGTTTTCAGCCATTTTTTAAATAATATATACCTAAGGAAATGAGTTTGTTGAGTAATTCCACGTAGATGGATCATCACGATCTCAATAATCGTAAATTAAAAATATTAGAACCCGTCATTTTGCGGGCCCCGCAAATCTAGTGTTAAAAAACTGAATGCTTGTATCTCGTAATTAATTAAAACAATTTCTGCACTGTATACAAACTCGCAATTTGCTCTTACATTCGTTAATCGATCTACAATGTCATTGCATAATATCGTTCGTGTGTTCTGAGTCTGCATAAAGTATTACTTTTTTGTGAATATTATTTAGACTCCGGTATGAATGGTTGTTTCTTTTGCTGATGAAGCAGGAAAAATTTAGAACAAGAATAGAACAAAATAATACCATCGCTGAGACAGGATAAAATCTTATGTACACAGTGAATATAACAATATGTATGTACACGACAAAATAAAATATCCTTTTGATGTCATCGCAGTGATTTCCCTATATATGTCGCCAAGGCCTGGAGGATAAACGTCGCGGAACCATCCCCACCACCGCGGAGTATACACCGTGAGTGATCACGAAGCTCGACAAGCTTCGGACGCCGAGGAGTGTCCTCTGATATACCTCCTACACGATACAAGACCCGTGTTGTTGACATATATCGAGAATTCACTGTATTAGTCCTTTGCACTCCTTCGTTGAGTGTGACTGGACATTCGACAGGTGTTTACAAAATTCCTGAATGCAAAGGGTTAGTGTAGTGAAGAATTATGTTACAAGTTGACATTTTCGCAGCGAAAAACCGCCCCCGGGAGCGGTGTCTGAACAAAACACGAGCTTTCTGTCAGTCAGCTTTCTCTGTGGAGCGGTCAAAAATCGCAGCAGACTGGTCACCGATCCTCCGGTCACGCTGGCAGAAAAAAAAAAGTGATCTTAACCGGACGCATTTCACGATCCCGTCGTTGCACCGTGCGCTCGGGGCTGGTGCGCTCGGCGGAGGCGGACGTTTCAAACTTCGTTTAGGTTCGGTCGCGTGGAATAGTCAGTCCGAGAAGTGGCTGTCGCTCGAAAAATAGACAGAGATAGAAAGAGAGTCTGGGGGGTGAGGGGAGGAGTGGGGGATCTAAAAAAAGCAAAACCCAGGCATCCGAGAGCCAGACCGGCTCGTCGCGACGGTTTATTTCGATTCGCCGGCTGCATTTTTACACGTTTTCAATTACCACGGTGAAATTTTTTACGCGTGCGCGGTACCAGAGGGCGATACATCAAGGTGCCACGCGCACGAAATTCGAGCACGTGTGCCCCGGAATACTTGACATAAAAATTCACTGCGTTTCATGGCCGAGTCCGCCGTATTTTTCTCTCTCGACCCCCGTAGTCCCCTCCCCGTTCAACCCCCCCATGTGCCACGGCCACCCCCGTAACTGACGTCTATCTGGCTATCAATCCGACTGCGTAACGTGTCGCCCCATACAGTGCGAGATGCGAGAGAAGAGCCAGAGAGGGAGAAAGAGAGAGAGAGAGAGAGAGGGTGGAACGGATAAGCGTGAAGCTCGATGAACCATGCAGGCGTAATCTAATTAAACTACCGATGCCCATAGCCGTCGACCTAAACCCGCGTACACTGCAAGACCGTACATATCGGCCGCAATTGTCTGATTTGCATGTAAAGCAACATGCGCGACTACTCGGCGAACCCCCATGATTATTAACGCGGCGACACGAGTCTCCCGCGCGCGCGGAGAGCTTTGATACCGGCCGGAGCCGCACACGAGAGAGAGAGAAAGAGAGAGAGAGAGAGAGAGAGAGAGAGGTGTCGCGACGCCGGAATTTCGGCGCCACGAAATTTCCACCCACCGATCAGCTACGGCGCCGAGAAAGTTATGTGCCTATGGAATTTTAGGGGCTTGTTGGACGACCGAGAGGCCGATCGAACGCATTATCGGACCCGGATAATTCAATTTCGTTGCCCCGGGCACCGGATTAACGAGTTTTTCGCGATGAGGAGGCTCGATTTTAAACAGCACGATTGTGGTCGGCCCTGTATCCGCATGTTTCGCTTTTCGAATAGAGTTAGAAATTGAAAAATTTTCGTTTTAGACTGCGATACTTTCGATTGACACTAGATCGTCAGGTTGTTCCGGACTCGATGACGAAGAGAATTTGGAGGAGATGATTTTTGCGCGTTCGTGCGGATTGAATTGCGTTCATCTTGCACCGCTCTGCGTTCCAATGCCGCACGCACAATTCGCGCACGGGCGAACGACAAATCCGACAGCAATCAAATCTAAACACACCTCCGGCAAGCATTACCACTTCTAAACCACTCTGTCAAAAGCGCCAAATAATGCAAAATTCAATCGGGGTCATCGAGTTCGTCGACCTCTAGACGCCCACTCTCCGTCAAAAGCGTCCATCTAGCGCATTCTAGTCCGCCAGCGGCAGCGGCAACAGAAAAAAAAACCAGAAATCGAATTCGCTCGGGGTGGTGAATCGGTTCGACGGTTGACGCCGGTATTAAAAACAGGGGATTGGAAAAAACAAAAAAACAAAAAAAAAACGCGAAAAAATGCCTAAAGAAGAGTTCCAATCACGTTCCGGATCAACCGACGCCATCTTGCTCAGAATTCGAGCCGAGCCTCGAAGGCGAAATGATTTGTTTTTCCGTGGTCGTTCTCCCCTCTTCTTCTGGTTCCCCGTTCGGTGCTCATCATTTGACAAACTAATTTGTCGCGAAACAATGACTACGCGGCGTGCTTGACATCGGCGACGAGGTAAATGGAATGTGTCCAATCATCGGCGAGACAGAGTGCATCATGTCAACGCCTCATCCCTGAATACCCTCGAGCCTCGAACGTTCCTCCCACCCCTTTCTCCGACCCCCCATCCCCCCTTGTTCCTCTCTTCATCCCCCTGTTCTCTCGCTCCTTGGACCCGTCTAACCGTCCCTTATTTATCTACCCATCTGCCTATCCGCCCGCTTGTCTACCCGCCGGATCTTTCCGATGATATCTGCCGCACACGCGGCGGGTCAATGGCGGAGGGTTGAATCAAGATCGACGTGGGCGTTGAATAGCGATACTGATAATCTGATAAGTGGTCCCGCCAGCCTAACGGTGTTTGCCGGGAACGTCTGTTTATTAGCCGACTCGGATTTCGAGTCTTGGACAGGTCAGGACCCCCTGGACCATGGGAACCTGCTCGGGACCCGGATAGCTTGGGGATGGAGGCTACGAACTGAGAAATGTAAATGGTGGTTGGGGGATTCGGTGTTTCGAGATTTTATGGTACCGTTTGTCACTGTTCGCCTTTTTTGATGTCGTGGAGCTACGGGAAAGACTGTAAACGTTTTTACGGCACTGGAGACCGGGGCTAGCAGACACGATACTTCGTATTTTGGATTCCCCGTCGAACTTCAGCTTCGCAACCCAGAAATTCTTAACTTTTCGCTGGGCAATCCTGCACATCTCTGACGAGAACATTCCAAAAATCGATGTTTCAAGGCGAGGAATTCGTTGGTCTCAAAGTTATGCGTGTTTAAAGTAGAGCGATTTTAACTCGTTATAGTTAAATCTATGTTGGTATATACGTTAGTATCTATGGACTTACCGTACACGCTGTCACCTACTTATCGCACCTTCTCTTTGAGATTCACTATGTCTTGATTACTCCTCAATGACGGCTTCTTACTTCAAACTCGCATAACATTTGAACCAGTGAATTCCTCGACTTGAAACTTCGATTTTCGGCATGTCTCGTGAAGATGTACATGATTATCCATTAAAAAGTTAAAATTTCTGGGTTCCCAAGGTGAAGTTCACACGCACCCCCCACTCATTAAAAACTTGCTTGCTGTTCTAGTTATAACCCAGCTTCTGGAGCTTCTCGAATCTTGCGACCGCGGCACAATTAACATTCCGCCCGCTAAAAATGTCGCGTTTCGCGATCGGGTCGATCATTTTAATCCGATAACGAGGTCTGGCGACGGATCGGCAAAAGAAACACGGTTCCGCGAGTGGAACGCGAAAGAAGGGAGCGGAGGAATGATAACAGGGCAGACGGGCGGCGATAGGGAGAGTCGGAGGGTGGTCTGCGTGGGTGGTGAAGAAACTGAAAGAGAACGAGATTGTTGGGGAGCGTCAAAGGACTTTGAAATTTTATTTCCGCCCGAGATAGCACCCTCGCAGCTACGGTATTTGCGTGGCGCCGTACGCCTGTGCCAGAGTGCCGTAATTACCCACAATCAGTCACAGGATTACGTGGACCCTGCAGCACTACCTATCCCCGGCCGTTCCTTTTTTCCGCGTCTGCTACAACCGGAACACACTTCGCTGCTCTCCTATCTCCCTGACCCCCTTCGCCCCTCAAAGAACCGGCCGCCATCTTGGTTCACTGTAGCGTCACGTTCGGCCGAGGCGAACCTTTTCGTCCGGGACCTAGGATATTAATCCCTTTCGCTACCGATTTGCCGATGGCGGCTCTTCTGCAATCGAGAATAGCCCCAATTGCCTTCTGGCTGTGAAAGGGCTAGGTCCCTTGGCCCTAACATGTCGACACTATAATCTCCCACCCAAAATGACGCAATTCTGAAATTGTTTCTTTCACCATTCCTGAAGGTGAATATTGAAGACTTCAGTTTTCATTACAAGCACAGACAAAAGGTTACAAACATGATAAATGTAATTTTGTAATTTTTCTAACACCTGAAAAAGTCTTTCGGTCCAATTTTGAGAAGTCATTAGTTTTCAAAGAGTGCCCACTTAATTCCACCGCTTATGTGCATGATGTGATGGTTTTCTTGATAATGTAGGGTCAGAAGGGATTCTCTAATTGCTTTTTATTCCCAAAGGGTGAAAATCCCCTGTACCCGCAATTTTCTCCAGGGAGCAGAGAGTGATCCAGAAGGTGAGTGTTACCTGTTGGCTCGAGTGTAACACTCTCAAGAGTAGGATTCCTCGGCGAACAGAGCCTTGAAAAAAGATCATTCCAATAGCGCTCTAGCTTCCTAGTTTACAGGATAAACCTTGCAGGAGTGTGTACTGGTGGAGAGCTCTGCAAGTGCTATCAGCAATTCTCTAGAGGCGCGGGTACTAGATTTTCGTTTATGCGAACGTTTAGAGCAAGCCTGCGAGTTGGATTAAATTTATCGGACTGTGGTACGTGAAGTGTAAAGAATTCAATACACGGTTCCAGTGTTTAGGAACACGGTATCGGCGTTGTCACAGTTTGTTAAATTTTATACCTTCATAATTTAAATAATGAAGAAATAGCTTCTAGCTTCTCTGTATAAAAATATAAATTTGCACGTAGGTCCCTACTAAAATTACACCGAATGGCCGCTGGATAGCTTATCCAAAGAAAATACTTTTTCCAGTTCTCAACCCTATACGTCGACATGGGGGATGATAATGCGGTGACACAGAAAATCAAGTTTTTCCATAACTTCTCTTATCCTCTACAATCGAAAATTCTGAAAAAAATCAGACACATTCTAGCTATTAGAATGCACATCTGTGAATTTTTTCAAAATTTTTAGCCTCCAAACCGAAATTTAAAAAATAAATATGGATTTGAAATGCAGATTTCTTGTAGAAGTTATGAGATACTAAGTTTATATTTTCACAGTTTTAGTACTTCGTTATTGTCGGTAACATATAATTTTGTCCGATTTTTCAAAGCGGGGGTGAGCAATTAACAAAACCAAAAAGTGCTATATTTTGCCATTTCCAGGTATAATTAATTTCTTGGATATTAAATTCTAGTAAAAGTAGCGTAAAATACGAACTAGAATTTGCAAAATGTTCGAGTGGCGGATTTATTCTGTTCGAGTGCATTATTTTATTCTGGGAAGGGGAAGAAGCTCTAAGGGGGTGCTTTCGATCCGCGAGTCTGAAGTTCCCGGTAATCCCGTAATGGCGAGAACAGGTGCGGTCCAACGCGGCCGATTTTTTCTAATCTCGGCCAGGACGCTCGGACATTTATTCCTACGGAGATTTCCGGCGGGGGTTGGGAGGGGGGTGCGAATAAGATTAGACCGAATGGGGTCGCATTTTTTCGCGTCACCGTGCCGTAATGCGTGAACAGACCGTGCGATTTAACGTCGTTAGCCTCGAGAGGCTCGCATTTGTTTGAATGAACGCACCCGACGGTTTTTCTTAGACCTAAGCCGACGCGGCCTCCTCCTTCGAGCATAACTCACGGTCGCGCATAATCCAGCTAATTCAGCCGGACACGCGTCTGATTATAATTCATTGAAGCCGCGGCCGGATCGAAACCGCGGAAAAACTCGTCGAAGAACGAGAACAAATTCCATTCATACCAAGAATGATTAACTCCGCGAAACAACTTTGATCTAACTCCCGGGTCTCGGGCAGAGGCGTGGCTCGATAATAACAATGACGTTCGTTTGAATGTATTGTTCGTTCAGAGCCGGGGAAGAACCTCGCGGGGAACAACAACAATGGCGGCGCGTGATGTAATAGCGTTTCAATCGTGCCGAACGGTTCTACGAAATGCAACAGTTAAATGTACAGTTTTTATTGAGATTGAACGACGGAATTCGTGCGACTCGTTTAGGTTTTGACGCGAACGAAACGCTAGTTAAGAAGAATAAAAAAAAATAAAAATTCTTCGCGAAGAAAGAAGATTCGCGGCAGAGGTCCCGTAGAAATTACTCTTTTGTCAGAACTAGGATCTTTATGCAAAATAAAACTTTTTTTACCTGAATTGCAACGAACTGAAGTGATATAGAAATTTATTTGCTTTCTTATTATGTTTAGCAGATAGAAAAGAATAGTACGTTCAAATTTTTCTAATATTTGTACTACTTGAAATTGCACCTACTAATTTTTGTCATAAATGCATGAAATCCGCAGTCTAGTCGGAACCAATCATAATAACAAAGTTGTCCATTAAATTTTATGGGAGCTTTCACCTAACAAAATAAGCAGTTTCTTATTACTTTTTTCTACTTAGAACAGTTGGAAAAAATTGTTATTACTAGACTGCGGATTTCTAGGCGAAATAAATATTCTGTAAGTCAATTTTGAGCAACAGAAATTAAATGGAAATATACTGTTCCTCTTAATAACTTTAATAGGTCCAAAATACAGAATGCTGTTAGAATTTTTTCTTCACAATTTTTATCCAATTTAGTCTCGTCATAAATGCATAAAATCCGCAGTCTAATAATAATTTCCGCAGCCAACATACTAAAGAATTGTGGCGTTACCGACGAATGCAGAGTAAACTAGTCAAACGAGTGACAATCGGTACAGAACAGCAAAAAAAAGATAATCAAAATTTTCCCTCGCTTTCCCTGGTCGTGCACTCTCTCCTCCAGGTCTCGATTGCACATTTTCATTAAAAAATATGGTCCCTCGTTCGAAACGAAAGTAAAATTATCGTGAGGAGGTCCCAGCAGTTTCGGACGATCGAGGGAGCTCCCCAGGGGCGTAGGAACGTCGCGACCGGGCCCGGGCTCGATAAATCCGATGAATGCGCCGAAAATTCGTAAGGTTTAATGAAGCGCCGGCCCCACCGATTGTCTTTTTCAATCGACCACTCAGCCCCGGCAAGTGTGTCAGAGAGATGGCGGCGCAATAGGGTGAGCTCGCGGCGATGATGAACGACCGCCACGAACCGACTACCCCTCCGCCAGTGGGGGTGCGTATGCAGTTATGCAGAGTTCACCGATGCGTCACTCTGGTGCATTATACAACGCGCCCTGGGATCTCGTGTTCCCCGGGGAGATACTTCGCAGGGGTTTCTCGTGAAATATATTCCCGTTGTCAGGTGGACGCGACGCTTGACTCGCGCGGATTCGTCGCACGTTTTAAGAAACTCCTCCGCGAAAGATCGATAACGCCTCCACCTGGCCAGGTGAGTAGAACGAATGACCTGTCTCTGGTTTTTTTTTTTTTAGTTTCCCAGTAACAATGTCAGTAATCAACATTTTCCACAGTATTTGATGATATCACGTACACACTGATAGCATACATGTTCAGACAAGGGGTGGCGAAATTGCGAAGACGCTTTAGGCTACACAAAGCAAAATTTTAATATTCTTTGAATTTTCTCGAATCGATTTTGAGTTTGTCGATTGCAGATTGAGAATTTTTTTGGAATCTCTTTGAAGCACTTTGTCAGTAGTGCGAGTCAATCTGTAATTTCTGCAAAAATTTCTCATTCCCTTGTTTGGCAAGAATTGATCATTACAGAGAATTGTTTAATTGTAACAATTTATTGCATCTGATGCATTTGAACCGTAAGGTGAGGTCAACGATTCAGATTAAAGTCAATGGTGTGGAATAACATATTATTATTTAGTGATTATGTAAAACACAATGGTCGTAATAAAATTGTTATGGAAACTACAGACCGAGCAGAAAAGTAACCGTGTACGTCGAGCACAAAAGGTAATTTCTATGCTGACCTTTAAAGGTTAACCTAAGTTCTTTCGCCTGGAACATGATTCTACACCCTCGCGTATGGAATTTTTTTCTTGTATACAATTCGTCTGTAATCTCTATGGTCGTAGAAATAAATTTCTTTTCCACTCTTTGATTGTCGTTCAAAGTTGTTCAGTATTGCAATTCCAATGTCGTGTTTATTTCCAGAATTTGTAAATGTTTAACAGTAGTACTACAAAGCACTAAATGCATTTGTTTAGATTTGGCACCAGTTTTATTCAAGAGAAGTTTATTAAAAAATGTTCTCACGAAAATATTTATAATTTCGATATTTCTAAAAGAAAAAATTAGGAGCAAGCCGTTTCGACTGATCCGGTTCTAGCGTTAATTTCTGTCAGTAAAAATCTCATTCATACAAAAAGAACGATTATGGTCCTGTCATCAATGTTCAATCTCCGGAATGAGTTCGCGCCGAGCCTGAATCCCCATTTTTTACATTGAATTAATGACGACGAAGTACCTCCGACGAGTACTGTTGCGAGAAGAATTATGAGACGAGGGGTTGCGTGCGAATAAAAATGATTAGTATCGATTCACCCCGCACTGTACGCACATGTGATGCTATTTATGCTACTGACGTGATGCATTCGTGAAACTCGAAACTCTGATATTCGCCGCTCCGAATAAATATTGTCTTCCAACGAGCAACTAATGCTCTCTGCCTTCACCAAAATTATTAAAAATTGAAGCTCCAACACGTAACTTATTACGCCACTGAAAATCTTGAACGGTTCAAAATGAAAAATTCTCTGATTCTCTCCGCACTCGGCAGAGAAATTCGATTTCCACGAAATCACCAAAAACTGTGGACGAAGAGGGCGAGAAAATAAATCCGGAAGCATATCCTCGGCGTCGCAATTATGTTTGCGCGCAGCGCGAACGTTTCGCCGGCCATCGATGCCGGAAAACGCGGGTGGGTGACAGTCGAAGGAAAACATTCCGAGTCCGTTCATTACGCAACGTTGATCGCGTATCGGG
>CM052129.1:3576304-3601506 GCA_028454255.1 Halictus ligatus
AGAGGGCGAGAAAATAAATCCGGAAGCATATCCTCGGCGTCGCAATTATGTTTGCGCGCAGCGCGAACGTTTCGCCGGCCATCGACGCCGGAAAACGCGGGTGGGTGACAGTCGAAGGAAAACATTCCGAGTCCGTTCATTACGCAACGTTGATCGCGTATCGGGTCGGGGGGTGGGGGTGGGGGTGAGGGTAGGCTGGTGCCGCGAACGCGTTGCAGGAACATTAACATTATCAAACATCGAAATTACATTGGACGTTAAACGTAGTCCCGGGTCCCCGGTCTGATTAATCAGATCAAACGGTAATCTCATTTGCCTGTGCGCGATAGTATCGCGTGTCGCCGCTCTCCGGCCCCTCGATACATTGTTAGAAGATTTGCTAATGAGAGAACGTCACGCAGAAGTGCGCGATCATCCGATTTAATTACCAATATCGGCGAGTCGGCTAGGCATATCGATGGGAGAGAACAAGAGAGCAACAGAGAAAGAGAGAGAGAGAGAGAGAGAGAGACCATGTTCGAACCGTGGAGAGCACCGGGAAACAGTATTTAATCCGTCGTCGACCGGTTTTCATAACCGGAGTCGTCGAATATTCCAGCTCGCGGCACGGCCGACGGTATAATAAGCCCGTTCCCATGACGGATCACTTCGCGAAAGCTCATTATTTCTGTTCCACGGCGACAGATTCATCGGCTCCGCGAGAAAACGAATTACGACGTATTTACATCGCGCCCCGACGAGCTACGGAACGAGCCCGACCAGTTGAACGCGATTTAATGAACGACTCGCTGGATAAATGGCTCGAAAACTGCGCTCGAACTTTTCCTGCCGACGAACGGCTCGCCAATTCAGATATTCGGACGATTTCTACGTTTCCGTTAGCTTAGAGTACAGCGTTTACACTGTATATGTCCCAAATGTCTCGCCAATAAGTCCCTGAAATACCCCCACCAACGCCGGGTATTCCCCGTTAGAAGCCATGGAACTCGGGAGACATCGGTCTCCGAAGAGTGTACACTTCTTTATATATGTCACAAATGCCTAACCGATAAAAGTCCTTGAACTATCCTCACCAACGCCGGGTATTCCCCGTTAGAAGCCATGGAACTCGGGAGACCTTGGTCTTCGAGAAGTGTGCGGTCGCGTGGATCAAAGAATACCTCCTCGCCCATATATGTCAGTACACTCTACAGTGTTTACTCTGTATATGTCCCAAATGCCTAGTCGATAAAAGTCCCAGAACTATCCCCACCAACGCTGGGTATACCCCGTGAAGTGCTATGAAACTCGGTAATATTAGAAACTCTAAGTAATTCTGAGGTCGCGTGGATCAAACAATAATATCTCCTCGCCCATATATGTCAGTACACTCTACAGAGTTTACTGTATATATGTCCCAAATGCTTCGCCGATAAAATGCACGGAACTATCCCCACCAACGCTGGGTATACCCCGTGAAGTGCTATGAAACTCGGTAATATTAGAAACTCTAAATAATTCTGAGGTCGCGTGGATCAAAGAATAATATCTCCTTGCCCATATATGTCAGTACACTCTACAGTGTTTACTCTATCTATGTCCCAAATGCCTAGTCGATAAAAGTCCCAGAACTATCCCCACTGTCTCAGAGTATACACCGTTAGGGAGAGATCTCGGTCTTCGAAGAGTACATCTCCTTTCCGATATATGTCCGTGGCTGAACCCGTGTTTTGGACAAATATCGAGTAAACACTGTAAACAGAAATACGGTACATAAAAGAAATTCGTTTAATTGTCTTCGATGTCTTCCTTTTGATCGCTTAATTTACCTACGATGTTTACTTAAATTTTCCTGTTTCACTTTTGTCATAAATGTATAAAATCCGCAGTGTAATTTCTTCTTGGCACTGATAGATCCACGGTACCCGTCAAAATCACGAACTCTAATATTTTTAATGTACGAATATCGAGTTCGTGAAGATGGGTCCGAGAGGAGTTATTTAACAAATTGATGTCTTTGTGAAATTGTTATTTTCATAAAGTAATGTAGAATTGTGGTTCGTAGCGCTCCGTAAACCGACTGTTAATAAAATTACGGATGTACGTTGGACATGCCAGGTGCTTTCGAGGACCGAGGAACGCTTTCGTCGCAGGCAAAGCTCAGGGTGGAGATTTCCGGGGAAAAAATATGGCGAAACAGCGGGATCGATTGTGAAAAGTTGGTGGACAGAATGGAAACAGGGGAAACGCAAACATGTATGACCAAGTGGCGCGTTATCGTCGTAAATACAGGCGGTTCGGACGGCGTCGTGTGTACACAATTTTGCGGGCCGCGTTCGTGAAAATCGGTCCTATCGATCAATGCCTGTAATTAAGAGGAGCTTTAGGGCGGGGAGGTGGGTTAACGAACCGGTGTATTTCGATGGTATAATAACCGAGCAATGCGGCACTGCCGCGAAGGGTCGCATGACGGCTTTCTACACAGAGAGAGAGAGAGAGGGAGAGAGCTAGGGTAAAAGATCGAAAGAGAGAGAGAGAGAGAGAGAGAGAGAGAGAGAGAGAGAGAGAGAGAAATACTGTGAAAGGGATGCAGTCTCGAAGATTGATTGCGATCGATCGGACCACGACAGTTCAAAGAATCCTGGGAATCCCGTTACCGTCGAATTAGTGGCGGGATTAACACTTTTAGCAGTCCTAATTGTTTTATATTCCTCTCCCTTGTTTTCATCCCTCGTCACCGTGGAGATGAGAATGAGAAAATATTCTTTTGTCGAATTATTGGCACTGTTAGTGGCGGGGAAGAATTGCTTGTAGCCATTGATAATGTTAATTCTTCTCTGTTTTGTTTCAGGTAAGTTCAACGATGTTTCTACTCTGTGTGCGTGGCGAGTTTCGCGGGTGCAGTGAGTACGAATTGTTTCTTAATCGTGCGACAACAAAGTTGGAATTAGGCTTCACGAATATAATAGGATTCTGTTCGATTTTCTTGACAAATTGTGAACGTTGTTAAACAAACGATTGTTTCACACACCGAGGTGTGTTCGATCGATCAATTTATTAGGAATTGCTTGTACAAATATTACAGTTCAAAGTAAAAACGAATATTAGAATGTTGCAATCAGAATTATTCTCGTCCGGAAGAGTACAATGTTTTATCATAATACAGACTTCTGATTTGAGATATAATTATATATATTCTTGCATGCAGACATATAATTCAAAACAATTCCAACAAACTACATACACAAGTCATTTCTTATGTTGTCGCAATTGAAGATGATTAAGCCTGCTTTAGGTGTACAGTCACTTAGTACAAACTAATTACAACATGGAAGCGTCAGAACTTTAATTCAGACCACACTGTATAGTCGAATTGCGATACGTGAAATGTCAGAATTGAATAATTCCGGTGAAATTACGCCAAATATTGGAAAAGTAGGAGAATCGTAGAGAATGGAGGCTGGATAAAAATCCCCATGGAAAGGATGGTTTTTGCCACGGTTGGCCATCGTGCGGACGTAATCTCGCAACTCTCCTAAACGTCGTATAGAGTATCCGAGGGCCACGGTCGGATTGCGTGGGCGTCGAAGCGATTCGCACCGTCCATCTGCGAGTCGCGTGAACGCGGAACGGATCCGAAGTTCTCGGTCTAACGGGCCCGCATCGGAACGAGTTTTTGCCGGGGCCCTGCTGCTGCTTCCTTAAGGGGTGGTTAATCCAACCCCTGTCGTGAGTCACGCGCCGCCGTGGAATTTACGAGGCACCGTTGTCGCGCTCGCACCCTCTCTCTCTCTCCTTCTCTCTCCTTCTCTCTCTCATTCTCTCTCTCTCCTCCGCTCCTCTGATCCGTAGGATTATCTCCGCGCGACCGACTGTTCCATACCCTCCCCCGCTGTCGATTATTATACCATCAAAATGCGGCGTCCAGTCGGGGACACCCCCTTAATTACGAGGGGTCGATCGATTCAATTGATCCGACCAAATGTAGCCGCGAGTCTGTTCGTGGGGTAGGCTCGCGAGGGTGTAAGGACTGCTCGTTACACGAGAGGGAGCTTATGATTGCGGACTACCTTTCTGCGGAACCTGCGACACTATAGCCTACCTCGTACTGGCAATCATTCTTCGAAATCAATAACGGTGACCACGGAACTCCATCAAACGTTCTACAGCGGAGGACACATCATTTCCAATTATGTTCAAATTTCTCTATGAACAGAGCTGCTGCGTCTCTGTTTCTTCTGAACGACGTAAACAATGTTTATTTTTCTGTCAGCCCAGTACAGTCGACAGAAATTTAAAGGCGTGGACACATTATTTTCAACTCATTTAAATTACTCTAGAAAGAAATTAATTTTAATTTTGTTTTTATTTCTTCCAACCAACATAGACAATTTTTGCTTTTCACAAAAATTCACAGCCCACTTGCTATTATATATTTTCATTAGCGCAGTGTAGTTAACAGGAAATTAAAGACGTGGACACATTATTTTCAACTCCTTCAGGTTACTCTACAGAGAAATTAATTTTTATTTTGTTTTTATTTCTTCACTATCAACATAGACAATTTTTATCTTTCGGAAAGATCCACAGCCGTCTTCCTACAATATATTTCCATCAGCCCAGTATAGTCAACTGAAAATGAAAGACATGGTTATAAAATTTTCAACTCCTTCAGATTACTCTACAAAGAAATTAATTTTAATTTTGTTTTTATTTCTTCACTATCAACATAGACAATTTTTATTTTTCGGAAAGATCCACAGCCGTCTTCCTACAATATATTTCCATCAGCCCAGTATAGTCAACTGAAAATGAAAGACATGGTCACATACTTTTCAGCTCATTAAAAATGCTCTATAAAGACATTAATTTTAATTTTGCTTTCATTTCTCAGCTCAGTCAACAGAAATTTATGAACATGGATACATTATTTCCAACTCGTTCAAATTACTCTATAAAGAAATTAATTTTTATTTTGTTCCTATTTCTTCACTACCAACATAGACAATTTTTATTTTTCACAAAAATCCACAGCCTTCTTCTACAATATATTTCCATCAATTCAGTATAGTCAACTCAAAATGAAAGACATGGTCACATAATTTTCAGCTCATTTAAATTACTCTAGAAGGAAATTAATTTTAATTTTGTTTTTATTTCTTCACTACCCACATAGACAATTTTTATTTTTCGCAAAAATCCACAGTCTACTACACTATATTTCCATCAGCTCAGTCAACAGAAATTTATGAACATGGACACATTATTTCCAACTCATTCAAATTACTCTAGAAAGAAGTTAATTTTAATTTCGGTTTTATTTCCTCCAACCAACATAGACAATTTTTATTTTTCGGAAAGATCCACAGCCTTCTTCCTACAATATATTTCCATCAGCCCAGTATAGTCAACTGAAAATGAAAGACGTGGTCACATAATTTTCAGCTCATTCAAATTACTCTACAAAGAAATTAATTTCTATTTTGATCCCATTTCTTCGCTACCAACATAGACGATTTTTATTTTTCGCAGAGATCCACAGTCTGCTACACTATATTTCCATCAGCCGAGTACGTTCAGCGAGCAATTTCTGAAGCTCCGCGTCGAGTGGCATAAAGAGGCTGATCAGGGGTTGACCAAAGTCCCCCAAAAAGGCGAAGATTCCCTAAAAAGCCGGTCGGAAGCCGAGCCTCCGAAAGACTCTTTACGCCCTCAGCCTGCGGGCATCAGTCCCTTTAACCCATAAACCCGAACAAGAAAAAGAACTCTCGTTGTAAGTGGCGGGCAAGTCCGAGCCATCCAAAAATCACCAAGAAAGAGAGAGTGAGAGTGAGAGAGAGAGAGAGAGAGAGGCACCCCTCCGGCCGGCAGCAAACATTTAAATCCGCCCAGGGTGCTCGAGATCCCCGCGAAGTGGAGGACGCGTATCCCGACGAGTACACTTCTTCCCATTGTCGCCCTTCTTTCCTATCTGTGCCCGCGGGTGAGCTTATACGAGGGTGTGGATGACGGCTAAAGGTTCATTCACATTTTTACTACCCCTGAAACACGCTCGAAATGCCATCGAAACACCCTTGGAACGTTGCGATTGCAACGAGAGGTGGCGTTCACCATTTTTCAGTCCTTCGATTTTGACGTGGCTATAGAATGACCGCCATGGGTCTAAATTTATCACAATTCTGTCGACGTTTGCTATATTTTGGACCGGAGACCCGCTCACTTGAAGTAGCAAGATCAACGTTAACCTCTAGAGCACTGTACGCCGCTATAGTGGTTTCCGTGGCAAGCATCAGTTTGAACGGTACGAACCGCTATAGTGGCTTTTATGCCATCCTCAGAGTTGCTTACGAGCGCGCCGTACTTAAGAGGTCAAAGTGTTATTATTAATGTGAATAGTATTATTATTAATAGTGAATATTATTTATAAACGCGAATAGGACGTAACGAAACTAACTCGATACTTCCCATACTATGAAGAAATAGCGGATTCACTGTGATGGACACATTAGAAGGCGTAACTTCGTCTGAAATCATCCCTTAACGTAACCAATGTCAAAAGCACGATACAATCTAGCAGACTTAACAGCGAAAACGCGTCAGCTCGACTAAAGAATGAACTAAAACGGTACACTTCGGTATCTCGAAATCAGACCGAGAACTTCTTGCGCTATTTGAAAAGAGAAAAATGTCCGAAGCTATTCTGCGACGAGTTCACCGGATCGATCGCGATTGACTTGCGACCGAGAGTTAAATCAAGACAGCAATTTTGTCCCGCGATGATCTACGGCGAAATGTGAACCGGCCCTAAGGAAATAACTTAGCGGAACGGGGTACACCGGTGCGAGAAGAGTGGCTTCTTAGCATTCGCGATTGCATTAGTCAAATTCCGGCGAGCGCTTGGATTAAGCGACGTCTTCGAGGAGAAAAAAGAGCGACAGGGGGTGTAAAGGGGGTGAACAAGTGGGAGGAGAAAAGAAAGGAAAACGGGAAACGAAGTTAAACCGTCGAAAACGAATTTTCGAGAAAGGGAAAAAGCGAGGGGGGGGGCGGGACGGGTGGAGGGGCGGCTAAGCGAGTAGTCACCCCCTAAGGGACCACTACCGTACGTCGTATTGTAATGCGAAACTAAAACAGAATTACCCGGTGGCCCGTGTCGGGCCTGCGACAGTGGCCCCGGGGGCGAGGGTGACACTCTCTCTCCCGGCTGGAGGGTGCATTTTAACGCGGCTACAAAAACGACCTGCTTAAACGCACCCCCGCACGCCCAACCCCCTTTTCACGCCGGCCAGCCTCGGGGAGATACGCTCTGTTTTATATTTGCTAATGCCCGCCCGCCCCCCCCCCCCCCCCCCCTCCCGGCTGACGGTCCATTGATTTATATTGTTTGGGATGATGCGCGAGGTGAGATAAGAATATGGCGGACGGCGAGCCGCTCCTTTTTGCATCCTGTCGAACCTGCACCGGCCATAAGTCACCCGGAGATTGATCTACGAGGCCGTCGAATAGGAATTGAATCTCCGGATGTTTTATGAATCGTTGCAGGGTGTGAACGTCTCTGTTTTCGTACAGGCATACATAATTTATAACTAGGATTTTATGCATTCATTATGATAACGAAGAGGAGAAATGCAAGAAGACATCAAACGAATTCAGGGGGGGTGCTCTGGTACTCCCTTTCATTTTTGGAATTTATTCCAGAAAAACTATGGAGCCGTTCGCGTTGCCACTTCGCACACATATTTATTCACGTTTGATACACGTATATGATTTTTTTGAAGTAAAAATAATGAAAATTACTGGAGTTATGTATATTTTTTGTAGACTATGCGTGGCAGAACATAGAGGGTTGCTACGATTCCACTGTTTTTACTGAAACGAAAAGAATGTTGTTTATTAATCAGTAGGAAAAATCTTGATCACTCACAAAATGGCGGCATTTTGTTGTCACATTGAGCAATAAAAAATTGTTGACGCGTTCAAAAAGTGTTTAGAAACTGTGGAAAATTGGCAGCGTCGAATCAGAGTTGGCAGACTTGAGGGTTCATTGGTTTAGCCTGAAACGAGACATTTATTTCCAACCCGATATACTCGATTGTCCTAACAGCGTTCTCTCGCAGTTGTTCAAGTAGCTTACGCGCGCCTCGGACTATGAAAGGAGGAAAGAATCTGCCGGCACGCTGATTGTCTCGGTTATTTACGTCCGTCTTCGGGTATTAGGTAACTGGGTTGCGAGTATTATTCTCCCGGCCCCATTTTTCTGCCGAGCGAATGGACGCGGAATGAGCTGGATGCTGGAATATCATTTGAATAATCCCCGGGCTTCCGTTCAACGCGGGCTTTCTTCTCCGCGGAAGATGTTACGCGAAACTGTTCTCCATTTTAAAGTATCGCGTCCCGATGTTTTAAGCTTTAATGGCGGATTTCGGTATTCCCGCGGTCGCCGGTCTTGCGATTTCTTCCGTGGAACTTATCCCTCCGCGAAATTCTCTTTCGCCGGTTGTCCGCTGGACGTTATCCCATGCGCGTTCCCGGGGACTTTTTATCTTTTCTCCGCTCGGCGCCGTTTTGTTCCCGTTTAAGCTCCGCGAACGTAAACACTCGCACGCTTGCTCTTTCACGGTTACAACGCTGCGGGTCATTCTGCAAATCCCCACTTTAGCAGGCTGTTTCGCGAACAACGAACAATTTGTTTCACTGACCGTGTTCCGCGGTCTGGTTGCAAATTAGGGAAAAATCGGACTCGGATGATTCGTTTTGGAATTGTTGAAATTGTTAAGATTCCTTCATGGGGTGAAATAAATTTCTTCAATTGAATTATTACATTTTTATAAAGTTTGCCGGTCAACTTCTAACACGGTTTACGAAGCACTAAAAGTTACTACAGTGTTTACTCCATATATGTCCCAAATACCTAGCCGATAAAGGTCCCACTGCCTCGAGAGACTTCGTTCGCCGAGGAGTGTAAGCTCGCGTGGATCCAATAGTATCTCCTCGACGATATATGTCCGCGACTAGACCCGAGTTTTGGACGTATATCGAGTAAACACTGTACAATACAAAAATAACTAGAATCTCGCCAAATGTTTAGCCTATTTTTTAATAGTAAAAATGCCAAGGATATAAGTTTGTTGAGCGATTTAAAAATATTAGAACCCGGCATTTTGACAGGCCGGGTAAACTTAAATGCCCGGTAGATGTAAGTGATCATCAAATTTCGTAAAACTGAATGATCGTAGACCTTTCATCGCATCGAGGGCAGCTCCGTACTTAGAAAATTGAATTTTCACGAGATTTCGCGAAAAGGCGACGCTGCCAAATGGGATCTAGCGCCTGGATCATGAAACGGTGCTCGCATCCTGCGAGCAGGAGCTGCCGGACGAACGAATTGGCAAGTTTTCAGGCTATTTCGCTGCGGCACGTCACGCTGTTTTGTTAGGGGCACGGCCATCTGCACGGGACGTCGGCTTGTCCGTCCGTTGGTTGCATTCACGGGCCGCGTATCTCGCGGATTCAGTATTTGCAACGGAATTTGGCAGTGGCCTGCTCACCGTAACGTAAGCTTGAAATATACCAGGGGAGTTTATGCCGCGACACAGTTGGCCGGGAAGGTTGGCAACGCAGGGCGTTAAGATCGTTCGACATCCTCCAGGCCGGATTTCGACTCCCCCTCTCCACCCCCGCCGGAAACCTTGCTCGATCACGGGAGCAATCCACTTGGTCCGGAGCCGGCCTGACAAATCGCACGTTCGTGAACTTGCATTCGAAGCGGCCGCGGCCCCGGGAAACACGTGGATACGTGCGCGGATACGTTTCAAGAAGAATCGATTCGCGCTCGCGACCGCTCGAGCGCGCAGAGAACCATGGGAATTAGGAATTCAGGTTCGAAGAAATATCATCCCGCTTAGCGTTCTTCCGGGCTGTTAGGCTCGCCACTAAATTCGCGATCTCCAGGTTTTCTCGATGTATTTATCGCACGGCTAATAGGTCAGAAATTGATGAAAAATTTTCCAGTTTTAGATTCTCTATTTTTCCGTGTAGCGTTTTCTGCCCTGTCACGAGCGCAGACAGCTCGGTCCAGCGATTCCATTGTTTTTAATAACAAAATCTCGATTTCCGGTGCTCGGGATCCGGTTACAGGCAGAGACCATCCGACACCCCTGTCAGGCTTTTTCCCTTTTTTCCCCATCCCCCCGATTGGACGCTGATAAAGCGAGGATCCTGGCGCAAGGATATCAATGGCGGTCGGGCCTTCTAGAGATCACCGCGTCGCCCAACAGGACAGTGACAAGGATATTCGGTTTCAATGATATCGATGCCATCGCGTGCCGATACGTCGGCGGCCCTCGTTCGCGATAGGGTAACGGACACGAAGGGACCGCGCGGAAAATCGCACCTGATCGTCTACGATGTCACGACAGGATACGCTCCTTTTGCAGGGTCGGAATTTTAGGGTTCCATTGACCAGACCGAAGGACTGAAGCTTCTCGCAGTTTCCTAGGTAGATGGGACTGCGAACTCCGGAAACGTGAGACGAAAAGGTAACGCCCTTTTTAAAGGGCTCTCCTCAAACACACGGAAATAAAAACACAAGCCAACGATAGGCACGTTGCAAACATTATTTAATACTAGTTTGTTAGGACAATAATTAATCATTAGCAGCGGATCTTTTTCGAAAATTTTCCACGTCGATTGCAGCACATTGGTTCGAAATGGACACTCATCCCCTAGGCAAAATATAAAAATTATTTAGTACTAGTTTCAGGGAAATTTTGGTCCGAATTTTGATTTTGGTTTGAAATAGACATTCATCCCCTAGGCGAATCATAAAAATTATTTACTGGTTTATGGGAGCGATATATTCATAATTAGTAGCGGATCTTTTTGGAAAATTTTGCACGTCGATTAACAGCACATTGGTTCGAAATGGACATTCATCCCCTAGGCAAAATATAAAAATTATTTATTACTAGTTTGTTAGAACGATAATTCATCATTAGTAGCGGTTGTTTATGGAACATTTTCCTTGTCGGTTGCAGCACACTAGTTCGAAATAGAAATTCATTTTTACAAATTCTAGTGAGCTGAAATATTAACGTAACACCATTTTTAAATTCTTCAAGTGTGTATATTTTCGTGCTCAGATTACTCGCATTTGCCCTAAATGCATAAAGTGACCAGGTGAAGTACAAAATTCAGAAGACGTTATTGGACCGTAAGGATATTATTACGTTATTGTAGAAATGATAAAATCAGAAGAAGAACTGCTGCTCCGTGGAATTGACTTGGACAATTCTTATTTTCCACAGAGGTCCGTAGTTTATTCATCACGTCGGCGAATTCAGCATTCGTTATCCTTGCTGTCAGTTACAAGACAGTTCCGACAACCTGAACGTCCAACTTTCTCCTGCGACAAAATACCAATGTAGATTTCTCAGTGGAAGAGAACAAAGCAGTTCGAGAAAAATTGATGTGGAACCGAATGCAAATATCTTTCTTCGAATCTGAAGAAGACTGTTATAGAATAGATTGTATAATAGATCGATTCCCTTTTCTTGTTGTTTTTTTTTTTCAAAATCACAATTAAATGCAGTTCGAATGCAGCACAAGTAGAAACGGTGTGTGATGATCAGACACAGAGGACCTGGCTAATATTTTGGCTCGGTTAGAATTTATTTATCACCATTAATAGCTAGATTAGATCAGGAACATTTCAGTACTTTATTTTCTACCTGGAAAAAATTTCAAGGAATTCAAGAAAAATTCGAATTCCAATAGTATAAGTAGAAACGGTGTGTGATGATCAGACACAGAGGACCTGGATAATATTTTAGCTCTGTGAAAATTTATTTATCATTGTTAACAGCTGGACTAGATTAGGCTCATTTTAGTACTTTATTGTCTACCTGGAAAAAATTTCAAGGAATTCGAGAAAAATTCGATTGCAGCAGAAGTAGAAACGGCGGGCGATGATCAGACACAGAGGACCTGGATAATATTTTAGCTCTGTGAAAATTTATTTATCATTCTTAACAGTTGGACTAGATTAGGCTCATTTTAGTACTTTATTTTCTACCTGGAAAAAATTTCAAGGAATTCGAGAAAAATTCAGTTGCAGTACAAGTAGAAACTGTGGGCGATGATCGGACATAGAGGACACAATACTTTAACACAGAATTTATTCACCACTTCCAACGTTATAACGAGACTAGGTTAGAGCTAATTTTATGCACCCTACACCCAGTACAGTATAACTCGAGACCGGAAGACCTTACACATTTTAAACTCCCCTTGGCACAACATACTGAATTAAACTACTTAATCCACAGTCCATAGCGCCTATACTTGGACTTTCTGTACTCCTATAAACGAAATTCCACCGAAGATTTATCTACCAACAGAACTATTACGGAGTGAATATTCAATGTTAGATGATCCTCTGCACGTTCCTCATTTCTCATAGTCCCGTCTCGATAACTCGCGGCGAATACAAAGCGACCGCGGCGTCAATCCTCGCGGCAACGAATCGGCGACGAAGACCAGTGGCCATCCGATCGGACACGCATCGGTTCAATCGGGTCAAGAAGCCGACGGATTTATACGATCCTCGAGTGGCGACTCTTCTCCGAGAAGACAGTCTGCAGACGATTGGTAATCCAATCGTAAACAAGCGAGCGGGACGGGGTCGGAGGCCTTCTCCCGTTCTCGTTCCCGATTCGGCATCGCGAACCTCGAATATTTTATAATTTCGCCGCGTCCCGGGGCGGCTCGTCTCGTCTCGCCGCGTCGCGTCGCGTCGCGTCGCGTCGCCGAGAGATTTTCCACCGGTTTTCGAGGCGTTTATTCGTTCGTTCGTGCGTCATCGCGCGTCTCGTCACGCGGACGAGCGGCTCGATAATGCACTTATCCGCAGCTGGATGGGGAACGGCATGAGGCCGGCAACAAACGCGATGAATGCCGGCTTGATTGGAACCTCGGAACACGCGACGATACGTCGAAACGCGACGCCTAGCCTGTGGCACGCGCGATTCGATTACGCGACACGCTGTTTGCCGCCGTGAATCCCCGATGCTCGTCTCGAACGACCCGGACGAAGCTTCTTGCCAACGTTGATGGCCTGCCGCGTGATGTCCTTTTTGTCTCTTTTATTTCTTTCTTTTCCCCATCGACCATAGTCCCCCGCTAATGGGATAGCTCTGCGTCCTTTCTCGTCCGTGCGCGATAGCCCTCCCCCCTACCCGTAAATGTCCGACAACCGACAATAAGAACGAGCTTTCCACCGTACTGTAATCGACTCGGATGATCGCCAGCTCTGGCCAGCAATTTTTGCTATTTGGATATCAGTTGCCAGTCGACCGCACGCTTCTACTCGGCGAGCACAGTGAACCCTCGATATATGTCACGGGTCTTGTCAGCGTCGTGTATCGCTCAGAAGACATAAACAATTTAAACAATTTTTCTCTAACTGCTTTGTTCTCTTCCACTGAGAAATCTACATTGGTAGTTTGTCGCGGGAGAAAGTTCGACGTTCAGGGGGGAGTAATTCCGCGACGTTTTCCGTCCAGGCCTTCGCGACATACATAGAGAAATACTATACACTGTACCTCTTCTCTGTTCTTCCAGAACAATAGTGTCCGCTCTGTATTTCTCTGGATCCCTCGAGTGCGGTGCTCTAAACGTTACAATGCCGCGCTTATTGTACTTTTATCTCCTTGGATTTTAGAAAGAAGCAGACTGCGGATTCTTATGCAAGGAAAAATTTCGAGACAAAATGACTACGCGAACATTTATTTCTTTTCGTTTGAAATATTTTAGTGGCTCGAAAGCGAAAATTTTTCAAGTGTGTTTACTGTTCTTTGTTTGATGTACTCATTTTTGTCACCAGCGAATAAAATCCGCAATTGCTTCACAACTAACAATAAGGAGAACAGCACACTTTTAGCGACTGCGGCGCAACCTTGCATTCTAACCTAACGGCACGCTTCCCGCTCGTCGAACAAAGAAGTTTCCACACTTTCAGCACGGCTCGTATGTCACTCCGCCACATTTCTGACAACGGATAATCGTCCGCAGCGGAGAGAAAGCCGAATAACTTTCTATCCTATCGACGTATCGCGAGCCTACGCAAACTTTCAAAAAGAGTTGACACGGTAACTGTCTCAGGGTTACACGTGTCACAATCAGAGCTCGATGCGAGACCAAGAACTTGTTCCGGTGATCGTTCGTACAATGCTTCGACTTTCATCGACCGTATCTCGGTAAAGTTCGTCATATTTACGCGACTTTTTACCACCGAGCGGCCCACCAAAGCCGCCTAACACGGGTTAATAACACGTCCGAGCGTTCCAGAACCCTAATCCTCTAACCGCATAACCTTAGACAAACAAGAACTCCAATTTTCGAATAGAAACTTGCGCAGTTTCCCGGTTGAACTTTCCGGGTAACGAAATCATTATTATTAATCCGCGGCCCCGATGGGAACGTTGAACGGGTCCATGAACAAAGAGCACGCGAATCCATCATGGCGGCGTTCTATATGGGGCCGATATATAAATTTACGGGCACTTGTTACCGAGGCGCCCCCCGCCCCCCACCCCCGATGAAGCGAATGCGATTGAAACCCCCCGCGGATGAATAATTCAAGAACCGCGGAAAAATCATGGAAATCCGAGCCCCCGAAGAATTCGCGTGTATCTGCGACGGCCGTGTAATAATGTTTCGACTGGTAATTGCTGACCGGTGCGCGCGCGGCTCCTCTTTGATCGGCCGCCACAGAATTATTGTAATTATGTTTAGCCGGGATTTCGCATGAATCTATTACAGTTCTGTTCTGTTACAAGCGTCAAAGGCATTCCAAGCGTCGGGCAACATCGCGCGTACCGCTGGAATCCCCGACTGCGTTGCCTGCGGTGCGCACACCGGAATTGCATCTTACGATGGATTATTGTTGGCTCGACGGTCATTCGCGGCAATCGATCCCTCGCACGTCGAAGCGACTTATTCCCTGCGACTACAGCCATATTTCATTCCCGTTATCGGACCCCGTTGTCGATTAATCGGTGAACTCGCACGCGGCCGAACTCCGGCTAACGAACGTAAAACGGCACGAACTATTACATTCGGTACACTGGTTTCGCACTGCACACTAAACCTTTTGCAAATCAAAGTCGCCTCTTTTGTAAATCCAGCGGAAACATTTTTTTCCGACGATCGTTATTCGCCTCTCTACAAATTTCGATGTTAAATATTTCAGGAAATAATTGGGTTCACAAAATAAGTTGATCGCTATTCATTTTTCTATAAATTGCAATATTAAATACTTCCAAAAAGAATGTTTTCATAAAAGTTTGAAGTTAATTATTTACGTTATTCTAGCAAAAATCTAGCAAACAGAGTTTCGAACAAAAGTCGATCGATATTAGCTTTTATACAAATTTCAATATTAAATATAGCACAAAATAATTTTCTTCACAAACAATGGAAGTCAGTCCAATTTTTTAAAGGTCCTAGCAAAAATCTTGCAAATCATGTTTCGAGCAGAAGTTGATCGCTATTCATTTTTCTACAAATTTCGATATTAAATATTTCCAAAAAAAAAATGTTTTCATAAAAGTTTGAAGTCACCTCAATTCTTTACGTTGTTCTAGCAAAAATCTAGCAAACAGAGTTTCGAACAAAAGTTGATCGATATTAGCTTTTATACAAATTTCAATATTAAATATATCACAAAATAATTTTCTTCACAAACAATGGTAGTCAGTCCAATTTTTTGAAGGTCCTAAGAAAAATCTTGCAAATCAAGTTTCGAGCAGAAGTTGATCGGTATTCATTTTTCTACAAATTTCGATATTAAATATTTCAGAAAGTAATTGTGTTTACAGAAAAAGTTGATCACTATTCATTTTTCTACAAATTTCAATATTAAATATTTCCAAAAAAAAATGTTTTCATAAGACTTTGAAGCCACCTCAATTCTTTAAAATAGAGTTTCGAACAAAAGTTGATCGATATTAGCTTTGCTACAAATTTCAATATTAAATATGTCACAAAATAATTTTCTTCACAAAAAATTGAAGTCACTCCAATTTTTTAAAGGTCCTAGCAAAAATCTTAAAAATCATGTTTCGAATAGAAGTTGATCGGTATCGGTTAAATATTTCAGAAAATAATTGTGTTTACAAAATGATCGGTATTCATTTTTCTATAATTGTCAATATTAATTATCAAAAAAAAATTTTTCGTAAAAAATAGAAGTCACCACAAACATTGTAGCAAAAATCTAGTACGAAATGTGTGGAACAAAAGTAGATCGGTATCCGCGTTTCTACAAACTTCAACACAAAATATTTCAAAAAAATGTGTTTATCAAAAAATGGAGGTCAATTCAATTTTAGTTAAATACGGATATACATTGTTGACTTGGTAATGTTCCATCAGGTGTCGGTGGACCGACCATCGATGAAGCAACGTGTAAATAATTTTGTGGACGAAAACGTGTTTCCAGGCGACTGTGCGGTCGCACGGAAGTCGGAATTTCTGGTCACCCGGTAGCAGCGGTTCTCTTCTCGGCGCAGTCCATTACGCGGGACGCAAACAGAAATTCAAGTAGCACTCGAGATGTTTTGCGGGGCGGCGGAGTGCGGAACGATCGAGGAACGATCGCCGGAAGGGACGCGGCGGCGACGCTTGTGCGCGGGCCCGTACGGAAGCCGATCGGCCTGTTATTACGCGATCGCTATAGTTATTTAAAAGCGTGGAGCGAGCGAGCGCGGCTCTCCATACCCGACGGCGACTGACTTTAATTCATCCGGCACGATAAGAGAGCACCGGGCAGGAGATTAACGAGCAAGATCCCATTGACGCGCCGCTGAACGCCGCCGCAAGATCCTCGGGGCCCGGGATCGGCGACGGACAAGCGATTTCCATAATCCGGCGATTTTTGCCATTTCCCCGGAAAATCCTGTAGACGGGACAGACGGCGGGGAGGACGGGGGGGGAGGATTCCGCCAAGATTCGCTGATTTGCATAAAGTTATTCTCTTTCTTTCGCCCCGGCGAGATTGGTTCATCTCGGCGCGGCTGGGCGCGCGCTTCCGGCTCCTCGCTTGGACGAGGATCGTGTATGACAAGTGATGCTCCACCTCCGAGGAATTGAACCGTCCCGGCCTGCTGCCAGAGGCTCACGATCTCGTTTACATTGTGGAGAATGATTCGATCTCCGGGAAATATCGGGGAGAATGCGCCGCGCCTCGCCGGATCCGATGATTCGAGTCACCCGTGCGATCATTGCGTCGATCGTTCGTCGCTCTCTTTCGCTGCTCAGAAGTTCGTGCGAACCTCCATTGCGATTACTGGCGAAGTAAAAATTTTCTTCGTCGATTGCAAGATGTACAGCGACACCAACTGATATTGGCTCTCTCTCTTGAAAATCGCATAACACTGTCAATATTGGAGTATACTACTTGAATTTTTTTGAGAAGTTGGAGCAATTGGTTCGCTTAAGTAACGTTAGAAAAATGTTTCATTACAATTACAATTGGTTGAAATTGCAGAGAAAGTACTAACTGTACTTTCTTACTTTGAACTGAAAGTATAACTGTACGGTTATATTTTGCAACATTTTATGCAGGCTTATATTAAAAATTTAAAAAGTACGTTTTATACATCTGTATGAGTTATACATATTCTGAATATTTCATATAAATCGGTTGACATTGCACCGAGCTACAAACGTTTAATGATGAAAGCTTAAGGGCGAAAGTCATTTTGAAACATCTGTAGCTCATTGCAACGTTCGCCGATTTTGATGAAATTCCCGGAATATGTATAATTCATACAGATGTACAAAATGTACTTTTTAAATTTTTAATATAAGCCCGCATAAAAAAGTTGCAAAATACAACTGTTAGTACTTTCTCTGCAATTTCGACCAATTGTAATTTTAACCAACTTCCTAAAAAAATTCAAGTAGTATACTAAAATATTGACAATGTTATGCGATTTTGAAGAGTGTGCCAATATCAGTTGGAGTCACCGTAGGAGTCGAATCTTTTATTTAAAAATTGCATACAGCTGAAAATATATCAGCATCCTTAAATTTCTGTAATCTATTCACTGTTTTAAAGTTGACGCATTTCATCTTTGCGAAAGTTTAATCAAAAGAATGGTCGCGTTAATTATGTCCGCTTATTTCATATGCATCGACTCAGTAATAATTAGACAGTGGAAGTTTCTGCAAATTCTTTCAGTGCTAATTAATTACGAGATACTGTTAATTGGATAAACTTCGCTTCAGAGTCGTTAGTTCAGGATGGAGTTGAAATTGTTTCAAATCTGTTGATCTTTCTGAATTATTGTTGTTCGAAGATTTGCATTTCCATAGCGAATTTATCATTCATTGTTCCATACGAAAACGTTGAAAATATTTGCCTGTCAAAAATGCTGAAAATCGGACGTATTTACACACGCAGAAATTTTGAACTAGTGGTCGGCTAGGATTGAAGCATGGATTTTCGGAATTTCTTCGCCAAAATCTACGGGACCATACAACAAAAATGTTAATAATTTCTGCTTTAATCATGTGGACTTTAACTCTCTGTATTAGTATCAAACATCTGTGTAATTTCTTCGTTACACAAAGTCGCGTAATTTTGTGTTAATGTTACGTTACACAAATTATCAAGCTTGATATATATTTATAACCTAGATAATACTTATTTTTGCTAACACGCGCATAGTGATCAGGCTCAAGTAAGGATTACGAAGAATCGTAATCAGAGATTAAGAGCATCGAGAGCGCAGTAACGAAAGATTAAAGCCGCCTAGGCGAACTTTCCATGCTCGAAACCGTAATAAATAATCTGCTTTATGCAACATGATGTTGCTCGGGCTGTGACACCTTTTGCGACACGATTTCATAGGTACATGCATTACTCAATTTACTTAATCAATAACAGGAACGACCACCGAGGTTGACTCGACGGTGTTGAAAGATATCTGCGTATATACGCTACCAGTATTTTCCCGACTGTATGTTATTGATTTATTTGCGACCGAGTATAATTAAAAATAACGTTTTTAATTAAAGCCTGTTTGCGGCAGCTTTTAATTAAGAACTTGTCCCAAAGGCAAAAACTTGCTTGAAAGACGTGTTTCCCAGTTCCTGGAGAGCGGGTGACAAACACTGCGAAAGAAAAATCAAACAAACAAGAAACGCGCAAGAAAAGCGACAAATTAGTTTCTCCACTTTACAAAGCGGTCAAGTTAATTTTTCTGCGAATTACTACTGCAAATCTCCCGTCGAAATCTCATTTATTTCCTTTTGAAAACACATTTGCGACTAAGACACTGTTGCTTCTGAAAAGGGAACGGCAAACAATAGTAATTACGTGACTCACAATACTGCAATTTTCAATAACGCCTGTTTCAATAATATCCACAATACACTACCTGTTAGCACAAAATATGCGATCGATGCTGTGAATATAACAATTCAAGGAAATTCACTTTCCTTATCTGTCAAAAACACTTAAAATCGTTCATCTTCACACGCGCATAACTTTTGCACCAGTGAACTCCTCGCCTCGAAACTTCGAGTTTTGGCATTCTCCCGTCAAGGTCTACAGGCTTATATTAAAAAAGTTAGAAATCTTTGGTCCCAGAAAGTGAAGTTCAGCCAAAGACTATCCTAATAAGAACATTCCAATTTTAGAAATGTAGTTTAGACTTTATAGAGTTTAGGTGTGGTTAAATAAACACTAGCCTACCAAACCTACGTTACGACTCAGCAATATTGTAAACACCAATCAACAAAGTGATCTTATTTTCCTATTGAAAACGAAATTATCGAACGCGCTGCCAAAACTATGAAAGTAGTTTCAGTTGGTCAAGTAGCTGTGGCGCGCAACATTGGCAAGTTTCCGCAATTTGTTTATTATTTCGACCTGGATTGCAGCCGAATTGCAACCGGAAGCGCCTCGGCGTTTCCCGGCGGGCAAAATGCGAAAAGAATTTTGGCTTTCGTCGAACACGGCTCGCGTATCGACAACATTTCTTTACGGTAACGGCGGTCGGCCGGGTGCGCGCCGCCAACTGTCTCCCATTGGCAGCGCTTCGAATTCATGTTGCGAACTTTACACAATTTTTCGGGTTACCAACGAACCGTGTTCGCCCGCCGTATAACGGCGCGAGTTCCTCCTCGATTTTCGTTCTCAACTGGGTCATTGCCACTGTGCCTCGCCTCCGAGTTCGCAAACTGGAATACGGCGACCGAAGCGCCGCTGCACCGAGTTGCATTTCTCTTGCACACGCCGGAACCGATATCGAATAAACCCAGTAATTTACCGGAGAGGATACTTTTATGCGGCACCGATCCCCGACGCTCCGAAAATATTGATTCCGAAAGAACTGCGGCGACGAAAAGCTGCAACGTCGGCCCCCCCCCCCCCCCCCTCCCCGGCAATATTGCATTTATACCGACGTCTATTATTTGTCGAAATTAGTTCGGCCGTGAGAATAACCCCTCAGAAGATTAATGTAGCTGTTTGAATGAAAATATTAGGGGGGCCCATAAGTAATCAGTCATTTTGAAATCTGAAACAAACTTTGTAGTAAATTCAGGTTTTTATTTCTTAATTTATTGTGTAATCTTCATCATCATTATCAAGGACAGTTTGACAACTTTCATTAAATCCCGCATGAAAATGAAAAAGTATGCAATGATCCTCGGAAAGTACGGACGACGCCATTTTATTACAGGGTTGCAAAAAAAAAAAATGATACTTTTTAGAATATTTTGAACACAGGCCATAATATACCAAAATATAATAGAATACAACATAATATACCTGAATATACCATAATATACCAAAATATATTATAATATAACATAAAGTACCAGACTATACCATAATATACCTGAATATATCATATTATACCAAATTATATTACAATATACTATAATACACTGGAATATACTAGAATATATCACAACATAATATATTATAACTGAGTATGCCATAATATACCAAAATATACTATAATATAGCATAATCTACTACAAAAGACTAGAATATAGCATAATCTACTAGAATAGACTAGAATATAGCATAATCTACTAAACTAGACTAGAATATAACACAATATAACATAATATTCCAGAATATGCCATAATGTAACTGAAAGTACCATAATATACCAAAGTATACTACAGTATATCATAATATACTAGAGTATAGTAGAATATAACACAATATACAGTTTTCTGCTTTACCGAAAACTGTAAAAGTGTTTCCTCTTCAACGATCGGTACAGAACTAAAGGCAAAACAAATTCTTTGCAAATAATTGATTACTTACGAGTACCCATAATATTTTCTTTTACAAGTTCCCAGCGTCAGCAGAACTATTAAGAAATAATAACAAGACGCTCGCCCCAAATAAAAATTCCGTTAATATTCCCAGGGAAAAATTTTTTCTAAAATCTCTTGAGCGTCGAGCTGCAACGCGAAGGATTTGGAATGGTGAAATTCCGGTTGAAAAAATTCAGGAAAGCGGAATGTTTAAATTCTGTCACGTAGGAAAGCTTGAAAGCCGTGACAACAGAAAGAAACGAATAGATGTCGCGTAACAATTTTGATATTTGCTTTCTATTTGGAAAGCGTTCGTAACGAACGCGCGTCGGTGACTGTACACGGATATTCCATTCGTCGGCGGGATTAAAAATTGCGCCGCCGATGAGCCGTGCGCGCGCGATGTTCGCGCGAGCGCCGGGATATTTTTTTCCTCCTATGAAAAATCTGTCAATCAACGGACGGTAATTCGTGTAGAAGGCGGAATCGATAAAACACCGGCGGAATTTAACACGGGCCGGCTGTACCGCGCGCGGTGTGCATCGATTTTCCAGATAGCTAGGTGCAATGTGGCCAGCGATTAATAGTAGAACAATTGTTGGTCAACGCGCCGCTGTTTCCATTTAGTGTTCGGTTAGCGCGATAATGGAACTGTAAATTGTTCGACGTTCGTAATTAATCAGGCCCGACTAGCCGAGATCGAACCAGTGCAGCGCCGCTCAGACGATTTCTCTAACGACCGGCCTCGACGCCCAAGAAACTGATTTCGATTTGCTCGATAATCACATCGTTTACAATATAATTTCTTATTATCTGCCGGTAATTCCATCGGGACGTTACTCGATTTACGGTCAACTAATTCAATCAAACGCGATAATCAATTAACGAAACGCGAGTCGAACTGGCTGAATCTCGTGAATATTTTTTATTCTTCTCGATCAATAAACGAGCTGTGAAAATCCATGAAATAATATTCGTAAAATAAGAGATAAACTTCAAAGCGATACAAGCCAATAAATATTTTCTTCTCTTGCGTTTTGATTTACTCTAACGATAACCGTGTAACGACGAATTTACTTAACAGCAACTATTTAACTATTTAATTGTTCGCGTGAAAGAATTACATTCACGTCAAAATGACGGGTTTTAATATTTCTAATTTAAAAATATTAAGATTGTAAGGATGCATGGATGAGAAATTATTTAGCAAATTTATTTCTTTGGGTATGTATTACTTTAAAAATGTTGTGAAAATTTTGGGTAGCACGTTCTTGTTATTTTTACGAAGTGATGCAAAATATTCACTTTTAGTGCTCCGCAAACCTAGTGTTAAATATTCGACAGTGTTGTAACGGGCACGTACAACGTTCGTAAGAAGTATTTTTAATTTTCTCAGTGACAGCGTTGTCTACGACTATTGTTTCAAAAATAGCGAACACGTAGCTCAGTTAATTCTTGTTTGACATATACCGGGAAATTCGAAGAACATCCGGCGGTTTGTTTTCCCTCCCGCGGGAGTATGAAATTTCAGAAAAAGCTTTCGAAGAAGTACGGTCGGGTCTAAAATTTCCGGCGGAAGGATACTTCCTCCGGCATCGTGGCCCGCATTCTTATTATTCGAGCTGATGCCGCCTCTCGCGGAAGTTAGCATCGACAATAAAATGGAATTTCGACCCGAGTCTAAGTCAAAATTACCACTCCGACTGGAATTGAATTTCGAAGCTTTCGGAAGAATTGCCGGGGAAAGGAGGTCGCCGGCAAACAAAGTTACCGGAAGCGTTGCATTTTTTTTTCTTCTTTCGACGGAATTTATACGGCTCTGTTTCCTTTCTTTCCAACTGGGAACTTCGCGGGAAACTTCGGAAGTTCAAACTTTCCGAAAAACGGCGCCCTCCTCGTCGACTGGAAATTATGCTCGATTGTTCGCCTGAACTGTTGTTCCGAATCGCTTCCGAAAAATTACATATTTTCTCATTAGATAGAAATCAGAATATTGTGTAGCAATCATTTTTCCCTATGAGAGTGTAAATAAAAGTAAATCAAGTGTTCAATTTTGAAATTTTTTGCCACGAATTGTGGCCAGTATGTCTGGCCAACACTTGCCGTTTCTACTTATTCGACTGCACTAGAATTTCTCCGAAAGGGTTTCCTTTGAAATACCATCACTGAAGTTTTCACACAAAATCTATACAAAAATATAGTGCAGCGTATTCTCCATTTATTTTTCCATCTAAAAACGTTATTCATAAAACAGTATTCCACTCACAATGTGTCTCGTACGAATTTATATTTTAAGTTTCACAATTTCAGAAATTTAGAATCCTGTGTAACTTCTACGCAATTCCTTCGTTTCAAAAAATTGTTAAGAATAATATATTTATCACCTGGAGATTTTATAAGATTCCTAGGAGAGTATTTATTTTTGCAAACACCCGGAGTTACTAATAAAGTGACATTACATGAAAAAGGCGGTTTCCATTTCACGGAGATTCTCAAAATGATTGAGGTTCGAAGATGGAACCATTTCGAAGCCTAAAAATCTGAATTAGAATGGTCTGGGCCATTCTGTCCGGAACAGCTTCCGGAATCTGTTCCTGAACGCGACGCCGCGTGTTTGCAAAAACAAAAACAAACAAAAAAAAAATAGGGACCAGGACACAGCGAAAAATGTTCCGGGCGAATTTGCAAATGTTCCGGCACTTTCGCGCCGCGAGCCTCCGGTAACCAATCCGCGCGCGCAAAAAAAAAAAAAAATGGAGCTTTCAGCGGGCGGCGGTAGCCGCTCGCGGCCATAAATAACACTCGTACCGAACAGGGAACGTCATTAAAAATCCCGCGGGTTTTCAGGCACACATCGCTTGATCGGAATGAAATATGAACAGTCGACTCGTAG
Source organism: Halictus ligatus (assembly GCA_028454255.1). NCBI lineage: Eukaryota > Metazoa > Arthropoda > Insecta > Hymenoptera > Halictidae > Halictus > Halictus ligatus. Next base: position 3,600,522 of record CM052129.1, read on the forward strand.
AAGCTTGTCCCGCATAATGAAGTTACACGCAACGCTGGCTTTGTACGATTTTATTTATCTTTTCCGCGACTTATGATTCATGGTCCCCGGGTACCCCGATCGAAGCTCCGTTAACGTTTCCGCTCCGCTCGACCATTAACGATACTATACGACACCGTGATTAGCATACTAGACGAGCGCAAAAAGCGTAAAATGTCGAAATCGAACCGAGATCCGGCCGCCGCGATTCGATATACCAGGTGTGCGCCATTGGAAATCGACCCGGAAGAAACAAAAAACGCTATTCAAATATTTTCAAATCAAAAGCGTGTACACGCCTGGTTGGGAAACAATTTTTATTGTTTGGCAAAACTGAAAGTGAGAATTTTAGGAATATTGTTCAGTCGAACTGCTTTTTTCGAGTTCGAGGCTGCACTTTTTTGAGAAACGTTGATTGGAGTGGCAGTCCAGGAAGAGATTTTTTAGCTCAATTTGTGTAAAGTTTGGGAACTTTTTGGGAGGACTGTTTTGGAAATCATTGTCCCAGGAATGGTAGGAGAATCGCTGGGTTTGAACTTATATTAACTCGTTAACTGCCACGTCAGTCACATATGACTGACAGCGATTTTTGACTAGGTTTAGAAATTCATTTTTATCGTAACATGTTCTGATAAACCGAATTTTATTAGGATCTTTGGAATTCAGAAGACTGAAGACAGCATCCCCTGTAATACATTCTAAATTTCTAGTTTCGATTTCATTAAGTAAATTACACTGATTTTGTGAGAATCTCTGCGATTGATTTTTTGCGCTTAACGTGTTAAAATTGGATTTAATATCAACGAAAATTATTTCATCACTGTTACTATCTTACGTTCCACCGTCTGATGTTTCATATTACTGCACGTCTTATTAAACTCCATTAAGGTTCGTTTTCGCACGCTCTATTAAGATTCCTCCTCGACTACACGCCCATTAACACTTCATTAACGCTTTGAACAGCGGC
>CM052129.1:3606849-3686058 GCA_028454255.1 Halictus ligatus
AGGAAACTGACAATGATTCTAACACCGAGGAAGCATTTCGCACATCCAGGGAACAAAGCCGACGTGCACTCGGACCGCGAAAACCGGTCGCCGGCAAACCTAACCGAACCTAACCGAACCTATCCGATCCTGTCGTTCAACTTTCCCGGCGAGTCGCCCCGTGAATCAAAGGCGCATTGTCGCGGGTGTTTGTCCGTTAAGAATCGCGTCGTCCCGGATGCAAATGATCGGTTCTCGGCCGGGGCCATAATTCAACGTCGTGGCGGCTTGTCGAAACGCGTGCGCGCCGGTACGAAATCGTTTGACCTCTAGTTACTTCGATTGCACGTTGGCGAAGAGTTGCGGGGCCCGCTCGCGCCCATTATGCATCTGGCCCGGCCGCGGCGCAACGCCGGTGCAATCGCGTTGCAGTCGGGCTCGGTCGGCCGTTCAGCCGGCTAAATATTCGTATTCATGTATTCATTGAATAATTGCGGGATATGCGTGTCTCGTCGTTGCATCCTGGCCCCCGGAGGGAACCCACGTTCCCGCAGGAACAGGACACGCCCCGGCGATCAGACACGCGGCCAAAAGGTAGGGTTACTATTCCGTCTTCCTCTCTCCCTCTCTCTCTCTCTCTCTCTCTCTCTCTAGGTTTGTGAGAAGGTCGACTTTCACGGGTCGTCAGACACCCGGACCACACCGAGGGTCGTCCTCCAACGGCTGAGGCCAAGTAGCACCTGTTACAGCCTGGACAAGTGTTTTTAGAATGACATCACCGCCCCTCCTTTTATTCTTTCCAAGCCCGGAACCCTCTTCCGCCTCGCTGGCAAAGGGTGGACAGGCGTCCTGAATAGTGCTGTTTAATTAATTGCTCACGCCGCGTTTCCTATCCATGGTATAAACGCTGTCGCTCGTGAACCTCCTCGTGCCGCGCCTCGCCCAGGCGATGAAAGCTCGGATTATGCGTGTTGCCACCGAGCGATGCTAAATTGAGGAAGAAATTTGCTTTTCAGACCCTTCCCAGCGAGCTTGTATCCGCGCGGAGAATGTTTAGAGTCTCTTTAACCATTCAGGGACGGCGCACGAGTGTGCTATTTGACCCCCGAACGGGGGAAAATGATTTTTGCCGTCGACCACAGGTTTAAGGGAATAACAGGTCGTTGGATTCGTGTGTTGAAGTCAGTTACAGTGTCATTAAAAATTAAAGTGACCTTCATTTTCTGTCTAGGAAATTTAAAAATACTTTTTTGTACTGAAACTTGTAGATTGCTATTACTAACTTATAACAGGTCGTTGGATTCGTGCGTTAAAGTCAGTTACAGTGTCATTAAAAATTAAAGTGACCTTTATTATCTGTCTAGGAAATTTAAAAATACTTTTTTATACTTAAACTTGTGGACTGCTATTACTAACTTATAACAGGTCGTTGGATTCGTGTGTTAAAGTCAGTTACAGTGTCATTAAAAATTAAAGTGACCTTTATTTTCTGTCTAGAAAGTTTTAAAACATTTTTTTTTTGTATTGAAATTTGTAAACTTCTTCGAGGCGTGTCGTTCTCGCTACGGCGTATAATTTGAATCGGAATTCTATTCATTCGAAAATTGCACGCTCGCGTCTTCTGATAAATGAACCAACCCCTCGACGCGACACGTGCGACTGCTTAATTGCAACGGGTCATTTAATCGCAAGCTGCCTTGAGCATAGGCAATCGATTTAAATTAGTGTCCTTGCGTTAAAGGCTCCTTGAAGAGCAGACATTCCTGAGCTGCACAAGTTTGTAGAAAATTGCGAGATGCGAACAACGTAGACGGAAAAGCACAATCCAAAAATAATATTGTACACTTTTGCACACATGAATATAATTTCAGGAAACTATTTCATCATGTTCAACTTCAGACAAGAAATGAGTCTCGATTTAACTGCTGCATCTCACAATCAATGCAGAAAATGTTTATCTTGTATAAAAAATCCACAGTCTATCAACACAGACAACAATAATCTCAAGAGAAGTCACTGAATCATACAAATAAATTGTTTAATCGATATTTGTCGCGAATGCCTAGCAAATAAAAGTCGCAGAACTATCCTCAATTCCACGGAGTACGTCGCCGAGTGTAAGATCCCGTGGATCGAAGAATAGCATCTCCTGCCCGATACATGTCACTGGCTAGACCCGTGTTTCGGACAAGTATCGAGTAAACACTGTGCGCGTACCACGAATGAAATTGCAAGTATCGAACAATCCGTAGAAATAGATAAAATCTCACAAACAGCAACGAACAAAAATATGAGTGAAAGAGCAACGTACTCTAAACAAATCTGCTCGAGTATTTCTCGTTCGGCGGCAGGACCTGCAGCTAGATTTTCAAGGATTTATTCCAGGACGATTCCGTCGATTCTTACGCTCCGCGAGACCTTTGTTTCCAGACGGAAGCTCGTTGCTGGAGCTTGTCCATGAATAAAAGGCACGGTGGCTCACCCCCCTGGTAAACCCCATGAAAGTGGCACCGCCGAGCCCCGAAGAACAAGCTGTCGCTCGACGGGGTGCGAGCTTTCACCGCTCGAAATCCGGCGTAGCGCATTTTAAGCAGCGTGTTCAGCCTCTCTCTCTCTCTCTCTCTCTCTCTCCCTCTCCCTCTCACTCTCCCCGTCTTTCGCGGCGAAATCCACGATCAGGAGGATGAGGAGGAAGGGTGTGAGTGATCAAATTCTCCGACAAATGGGGCGTCCAGGATTGGCCGATTTCGCCGGGACGAACGCGCCCCGGGCCCGATAACATCGAACGACGCTTAATATCGTTTCCGGGGCGAAAGACAAAAGCGGCACCTGACCCTTCTCACGGCAGAGGAGCGTCGCGTTCGAAGGACGATCCGAAGGAACGCGGGGGTGGGTCAGGAGAGAGGGCAAACCGGGCGGCGCGCGATCGGTCCTCCTAATTCAATCCCGTGGGATATCGGCAGCCTTCCGCGCGACTACCAGGCGTGAATCAGCGGCCTGCCCGTGAATTATCCAGCTCGTTTATCGTGGAAATTCGAGCCGTGGAAAAACACGTACGACGCGTGCCCCATTGTCTGACGCCGGACACTTATGCGCGCCGTTGCGTCACGCCGAGATTCGGTCGATGACGCAACTGCAGACTAGACGCGTTCAACTGGGAGGCTGCGAGGAGAGATCTTCGGGAATTTTCTCGGTGGAACTGTGACACTTTTATCTGGTAAAGTCTTGGGGGCTTGAAATAGTACATTTTGGAGAGTATCTAAGAATTTCTTTTGTTCGAATATATTTGTTAATGAAAAAGTTATAGCTGATCTTCCGGAGTCATGTTCAACTACGAGGTGGAAGAGAAGGTAATTTTGGGGAATTTGTTTCAGCAAAATCGGAAGACTCTGTTCAGAAAATTTTTAAGGGTACTTGAAGCGGCGTACTTTAGACAGTTTCTAGTAATTTTTTTGTTTAAAAATATCTACTGACAAGAATGTTATAGCCGATCTTCTGGAGTCGTGTTCAATTTTGAGGTCGAAGGGAACGTGATATTGGGGAATTTACTTCAGCGAAACTAAAAGACTCTGTTCAGAAAATTTTTAAGGGTTCGAAGCGGTGTACTTTAGACAGTATCTAGTCATTTTTCTGTTTAAAAATATCTACTGACAAGACTGTTGTAGCCGATCTTCTGGAGTCGTGTTCAATTTTGAGGTCGAAGGGAACGTGATATTGGGGAATTTACTTCAGCGAAACTAAAAGACTCTGTTCAGAAAATTTACAAGGATTCGAAGCGGCGTAGTTTAGATAGTATGTAACAATTTTTCTGTTCAAAAATATCTACTGACAAGAATTGTATAGCCGATCTTCTGGAGTCGTGTTAAATTTTGAGGTCGAAGGGAACGTGATATTGGGGAATTTACTTCAGCGAAACTAAAAGACTCTGTTCAGAAAATTTTTAAGGGTTCGAAGCGGTGTACTTTAGACAGTATCTAGTCATTTTTCTGTTTAAAAATATCTACTGACAAGACTGTTGTAGCCGATCTTCTGGAGTCGTGTTCAATTTTGAGGTCGAAGGGAACGTGATATTGGGGAATTTACTTCAGCGAAACCGGAAGACTCTGTTCATAAAATTTTTAAGGGTTCGAAGCGGTGTACTTTAGACAGTTTCTAGTAATTTTTCTGTTTAAAAATATCTACTGACAAGAATGTTATAGCCGATCTTCTGGAGTCATGTTCAACTACGAGGTGGAAGAGAAGGTAATTTTGGGGAATTTGTTTCAGCGAAACCGGAAGACTCTGTTCAGAAAATTTTCAAGGATTCGAAGCGGCGTAGTTTACACAGTACCTACCAATTTTTCTGTTTAAAAATGTCTGCTGACTAGAATGTTATAGCCGATCCTCTGGAGTCGTGTTCAATTAGGAGCTCGATTTTGAATTGGACAAGAAATCCAGGAAAAAAGAAAAGAACAAATTGGTCGGTAAAAATAGAATCATTGACCGCCGAGTATTCAAAACGGTATTTCAGCCGGCAGTGTGGCCACCAAATAGAAAGAAACCATCGATACAAACGATACGTGACGGCAACAAGCTCGATGCAGCAAGTGCACAGCGGCATCCCGAGCGTCCGCGTTCTCCAGAGGGTTAGCAACAAAACAAACACGGCGCACAACAGCGTCGAATCGGACAAAAGAGTAAAACGCGTGTGCCCGGGCGCACCCGTCAAATCTACGGAGCGTGGAATTAGAAATTGGATCCGGTGCCACCGTATTCCCCCTTCGTCCATTAACCACGCCGCCCCGGTTAATCCCCGTGCTTCGACATGTTCGATAGGGGGGCCCCCCTTGGCCCACGGTAGCAAGTGTAACCCCTGTTTCGCGGGACTCGCATAGTCATGGTGTCGTGGAAGGGGCACGAGGTGGCGGAAAATAGTTACAAAACAGACGCGTGGGGGGAGGGGGTGGGGGTAGCGGGAAAAAAGGCTTTTCGGCAATGGGGGTCCCGAGAAACGGCAGTGTGAAAATATTCTTACGGGGGGAGGGCCCGATGGTAATGTCTCGGATCGGTGGGGTGCCGTCGAAAAAAGATTAAGCATCCCTCCGTGCACGTGGACCGTTTCTCGTTAGATGCGTCACTCTGTCCTTGTCGATATTAATGCATGGATATAGGTGCGTGCAGACGGATAATATATCGAACAAAGGGTCTCGTTAGCAACGGCCGAGGGATTTATGTATCTTTGCGGGAACCGAGAGCTGTCTTTGTGTGGGATTTAATTGCCCTCGGTCGAGCAAGGTGTTGCCCAGGAACTGTCCACCATCCATTCCGTTTACGACACTCCTATGATTTATTCGAACGCGTCCGGTTTAATATTCTTCGGTTTGGGAAAGTAGGCCTGCGGTTTTCGGGGGACGCCATTGTTCGATGCTGGGCGGCTCGAGTACATTAATTCGAAGTTTTCCAAGGAATTGGGGTGGGATCGTTACTGGCGGAAATGTTCAAAATTAATGCTCTCGTCTTACCGGCAGCTGCGAGCGAAATGTCAATTTTCAAATTTATTCGATGTCGTTCGACGTGCGTTGGATCATGCAGCTTGAAGTTTCTTCCTCCAAATTAAAAACTGGTCGTTTCTACGACGGAGTGAGTACACAAAATGGAGATCATCTTTGACGGGAGAATATATTTTATTTATCTTGATGTGGTCGATAAATTCGTAAAGAGAAAGCTACCAATTATTTTGTACATAAGCCCACGTCTAACTCAGTATGCTAGACAATACGAAGAATTATTTTGCACACCTAATACGTAAGCCCACATCTAACTCAGTGTGTTAAACAGTATAAAGAATTATTTCGCACACCTAATAGGTAAGCCTACATCTAACCCAATAGGTTAGAGAGGCTGAAAAATTATTTTGTACAACTGACAGGTAAACTACATCTAACCTAATACGTTAGAGAGGCTGCAAAATTATTTTGTACAACTGACAGGTAAACTACATCTAACCTAATACGTTAGAGAGGCTGAAAAATTATTTTGTACACCTGACAGGTAAACTACATCTAACCTAATACGTTAGAGAGGCTGCAAAATTATTTTGTACACCTGACAGGAAAACTACATCTAACCTAATACGTTAAAGAAAGTGAGGAATTACTTTTTTCAAATTCAATACTCCCGCAATCCAAAAAGGAGAGAACTTTTATGAACAACGGCACAACCATCCTCGAAAGAGCAACCATGGCAGCAGCCCGAAGATCGTAATTTACGACCGCTGGCCCCCACGGTCGAAGTTAATCGCGATTTCCACGGCGAGACGTCGAACCGGCGCATCTGTTGTTCATCCTACTTTAAATCCCGCGTATTATTCGAGCTCTAATTTCGTTTCGCGGTCCAGCGAGCAATCGTCCGGCGAGGGTAATCACGAGATGACTAGTGGCCCGAAGATACTTCGTCCTCGTCCTCGTCCCGAACGAGTCCAGTCAAGGGGATGAGTACGAAGCGCTACGATTACGTCGATGGGGCAGCAGTGGGTCGAGGGGTAGGGTTTAATGTTTTTAATCTAATTCGCTGCGTGCGAGTCCTGCAAACTTCTCCCCGGGGATCAGGCCCGACTCGCCCAGGGAATTTTGCATTGTGCGCCCGTCGGGGGTTGCGAGTCTCCCTTTCGAGGAATGCCCGTGCAACGATCGATTCTCCAATTTCATTTCTCCAAGTCTAAATTACGAATATTCTTCCTACCACCACCGCCACCCCCCGTTGCGAACCATATTCGCCTGCGCCTCTTTCGGGGGGGGGGGGGGTTCGGTTTTGCTTTTTTTCGCGAGCACACCCCTAGCTAACGGCTATTCGATTGCGGAAGTGATAACTCCTGAACGGAGAAGATTTTTGCAAAAGTTATTTCAAACGACCTGGAGAATCACTCTTTTCAAAGAAGTACAAAATTTTTGGGGACACCCTGTATATATCTGCAGGCTACATATATGTAAGGAAAGTACATATGTGCATTTCTTTAATTCAAATCTACCACGCACTTACGAACGATGACAAGGAGACAACGACATCTACAACACACGACAAAACGTGGGAGCCAGATATTCAGTCGGAATTATCTGATTAACAAATTGATTATTATTTAGATAAAATTAATGGAAAGAATTGACATCAAGGGTAGAGAATAAACTTCAATGTCGTTTCTCTTTGTTACATGTAGGATTAGTGTAGTGAATAAGCATTGTAAATACGTTACGAATAAACTAACCTCTTTGTTGCAGAAACTCAATACTGTTTATTTGACCCTGTCAGTCCCGACGACTGAACGATTGACATTATATATATATATTTCTTCATCAAGATACTTCGCAACGATTGCACTCTAAAATCGGACATTTCATACGCAACGTAGTACGTCAGTCTCGTTTAGGGCTTCCGGTAGTTGCAGCGTTGATAGGCAGAGCGCTGTACCATTATTTTAAACATTCTTTGGCGCACCGTTGGATATTGTTCGGGCTGTACAGCGCTCGAGAGAGCGAGCACGTAAATGGTAACCAGAACGGTCGGTACCTGTTCGAGCCATCTTGTTCCATCGCGGCTGCTCCACCGGCTCGCCATTAACCCAGCACGCACGCGGTGGCGCGTGCTGTTTTACGAGGGCAGCGTAACGAGCGCGACCATTCGACTATCGAAAACGCGAAATTGCCTGGCCGTCGTAAATCACGGGCCACCCTGGGCGAGCGAGCCGGCTTCGGCCTAATCAGTTTAAGTGATTTCGAAAGGCGTTGCAACGTCGCGCCACCTCGGGCGACGCTCGCGCGGTGGTCCCGCGAGCGCGTGGGCGGTGAAACGCAAGCACCGAGTTACGCGGCAAAGCTTTTTCGTGGCACTTCCAAAGATATCCGCCTCGGAAATGCTGTTCCTCGATCTGCAATCGGTTCCCCTAATTCCCAGTGTCGGTTCGATGTTACGTGGTCATCGAGCCCTAGCTGACAAGAGAGCGTCTACTAAAATTTAGGTACTGATTTGCCCCAAAAAATTGATTTCATTGACTTTATACTGTTCCTCCTTCGTACAGCAACTCACAAGCAGAATTCAGGCGTCTATTTGCTAGAAAATAAATTTTTCAGGTCCACGTTTAGTGAATTTATATTGTTCTTTTTTCGTAGAGTGGCTTGGGAAACTTGGAAGTCTTTTCCAAATATTATATTCAATATTATATAATTTCTGCACAGTGTAGTACACCCGTACTCATTACATATAGTGTACCTATCATGTTACTGTACATCATAGTACAGTCTAGTGATACAGGGAAGTCTTGGTCTGCGTCCAATTCTCGGGCCCGTGCTGTGACGTAGATCGTGTAGGGCTGGTTTGAACGTGGTTCGCCGAACGTGGAAAATGACAGCGCGTGTAAACACGTGGATCACGCGGAATGTTTACAGTTTACGCTGCTCGGCGACCGAGGCAGCTGGAGCTTATGGTTCCTCGCGGGGTACGGCCCCCAGTGGAGGGGATAGGCGAGCTGACTAAACCTTGGTAGCTCCGTGCGTCTTAGATCAAGGCTTTACCGTACATTCCCTCTGTGAACGTTCACTGTTCTCCGGAACGATAAAACCAATGAAATCGAATAACGATTGCAGTCGGAGCAACTGCATAAAAACGTCTGTCAGAAACCACCAATATTCATATTTATTCCGACACGATAAAATCACACGATCGTCACAGCTCGCCAATTCTCTCGGTCCGTTCCCTTTATGCTTCACGTACCCACAGGTGATTACATCGAATAATTCAGGCCGCGCAAGCAAATAAACGGCCCATCGAATCGCCGCGGCGAGCTCGACGCACTTAGCACCGTCGATTGTAACGAACCGAGCAACGTCGGTTCTTAACAGTTCTATTGTCTATTTCTTCTCCGGTCGCTTTATTCCCCGGCTCTCCCGTATCTCCGCCGGGACTTGATCTAGTGACTACGTCTAGCGACATATTGATTGGAACCGTATCTCTCGGGCTATTGTGATCTGTCGCTCATTGTTCGAGACGACGATGGTTTTTCTCGGTCTGTTCTCGGTGACCGATCCTTTCTGGCCCCGCAACTCTCGAACGTTGCTCGCCAGGATTCCGCTTCCGTCTCCGCTCCCCCCCACTCCCGGCCACCCGTTGTGGTCCTCTTTTGTCTCCCCGCCGCTGATTAATATGTATTCCGATACCTTTGTCCACGATCGGGACCATGATTTTCTGCCGATAGCCGGCACGGCTATTCGATACTAGCGCCGGGCTCCGTGGCTATTCAATTCGAGCTCCGAATCCTCGATTATTATTGTTCCGAAACTGCACAGAAGCTGCGAGCTTTCGAGAGATTGACGCACACGTTGGTCGAATAAAGTATTACTGCTCCATTTACATACGTCTTGGTCAATGCGAGACTCACTCTGAATTGAAAAATTGTTATTTCATCAGAAATGTTTGCTAATCTTACTTAGAATTGATTTTCGATCAAACGTTATCTTACGTTCCGCAAATATCACGCGGACCCCGTAAGTAATCGGTTACTTTGAAATCTGAAAAAAGGTTTGTAGTAAATTCAAGTTTTCATTTCTTAATTTATTATATAATCTCCATCATTATCAAGGACAGTTTGCTATCTTCAATGTGTGTTTCCTGTTCAAGGATCGGTACAGGACTAAAGGCAAAACAAATTCTTCGCGAATAATTGATTAGTTATGGGTTCATCTAATATATACATACTCTACATATATAAATATGAACATGACAAAAATACTATATGGAGGTTTCTAACGAGATTTTCAGCTCTATCAACCTTATCTCAAATATTTATTGCGCGTGCATTTATTACCACGCACCCGGCTACTGCGTTCGCATAAACTCCATTACTTCAAAGATAAAATCGCCCAAACCATCGGTAGCCATGCTCGGTACAGCCACATCTCCGATTCCCTTTATCCTCTTCTATTTTTGCCGATGGGATTATTAATATTGCCGATTCGAATCTGATCTCCGGGCCCCAGGGAATTAATGCAACCTTATAATTATTCTCGTGCGTGTGTCCTTCATAGTGATCGTTTTTCTGGATATTCCAGTCCGTGTTTCTTTATCATCCTGGTGCCGAGTATCGCTTCATCCTCGTTCACAGGCTGCCTAGACTGCCGTAGGTAGGCAGGCGGTTGATGGAATCAGCAACGGTAGTTTAAACAATCAATTATGCAACGGGACAGGCAGCTGTGCGTATTGAGTTATTGCTAATGAGCGGCGTGATGCGATTAATCCTGCAACTCCAAGTACAAGGATCAGCTGCGCGGCTCAAAAGATCATTGATCAATCCTGCGTACCTGTTACGGACTTCTTCTGGGAATTGCTGTGCCCGCGCGTCTTCGTACGGATTTGCATTTTCACACATGGCTTCATAAATAGCGGGATAAATAAACAAATTCCTTTTCGAAACCGGAAAATCTGGTATCGGCCAGATAAAATTAATTTACTGTTGATTTTCGCCGATGCACGCGTTCCCCTGTCTTCGGAAATGCTGCCGCGCAGTAAAAAATACATTGCGATCAATTTATAATACTTCGTGCTAATTTACATTTTCCCACGTTGCCTCGCAAATAGTAGAATAAAGAATTAAATTTGGTTTGCAAATAAGAAAATCGCCTGTGGCAGATGTAAAATGAGCTTTGCTGTTCGTTTCGGCTGACGCATTTCCTTTCGCGTATTTGAAAATGTTGTGGAAATACGTTCGAATCGGTCAATCGTTTATTATACGAGCAATTTATTTTTTAACATTTTCAGAACCACGTGGGTTATATATGATACACAATATTTTTCACAAATTTCACAATCTATTTTTATTGCAATATAATTATTGAAATCAATTTTTAATGGGATCTACGAGTCGCGAGGATGTTAATAAAATCAATTTTAATTTTGTATGATTTCAAGGACAGCTTAAATAATCCTTATGCTAATCGGAAAGGTTATTTAAAATTTCTGGCTCGTAAAATTAAATTAAATTTTCAAAAATGTGGGTTAATGAAGCTGCAAGACCCCGAGGGGTAGCATAATCTTGCCGGGGGAAAAAAATGTAAACGACGGAAGTACTTAAAGGACAGAGTAACACAGTTGGCAATACCGCTCTTCCGTCATATTCGGACGAGCGTTTCCATCTTTCTCATCCTGGAATAGGTCGTTCCAAAAAAAAAAAAAAAAGAAAAATGGAAAATGAGAGCCTCATTTAACTTTAATTACAGGCAAAACGAAATGGCCCTGCGGTGTGTCGGCCAACAGACGCGAGACGGAATAAAGCAAACAATCCGTTTCCCGTCCCTTTTCTACATACACATAATTTTTTCTTCTTTTTTCTAACGGCTGGACATTAGTCTCTCCTCGCGGTGTCCAATTAGCCCAAAGAAGTTGAACCTGCGGCACGCGTTAACCTCCTTCCGGTCTAAACTCGCATCTAGCCGTAGAATTAAACGTGCTCCGCATAAAATGATATAGAACTAATTGGGGCCGGGATGGTCGGTGGATTTCCGCGGTTTACCGCATCCGAATTATTAAGCCTGAGAACGACCTAACTTACTTATACCGGGCGTCCCATTTACGGAGGGAAAGTCTTCGGAAGTACTTTGAATTCAAATTAGTCGTTCGAATTTTCCGGGCAGACTCGCTGCCGACCGGAGGCGTCAGGGGCGTCTCAAGGTCGTTCACCTTCTCCCATAATAAACGAACGTCGATTCGATCAAGGCGGAAACACATCGGCATTCAAACTTTTATAGTCGTCGTTGCTACAAAGACCACGGGACAGTTAATGTTTCGCACAGCTGTCCATGAAAATTAAAAATCATTTGAGAACATAGTTTGTTACCAAACTGCGGATTTTATGCGTTCATGACGAAGATGGGTGAGCAGAATTTACAGCAGAGGAGACATTAAAAAGGTTTAAGGACGCTAGAATATTGGCTTGAGCTTAATAAACTAATTAAAAGAAGAGAAAAATTTTCGCTTCTGTGTCTTGCGATCAGTGCAAGCATTTCTTACTTTGCATAAAGATCCGCGTTTCTTACGACTATTCAACAAGGGAAGAAGTTCTGGCTGACATTCTGGTGATTCCTGTATATATGTCGCCAAGGCTTGGAGGATAAACGTCGCGCAATCATCCCCACTACCGTATGTCGCGTGAGGAGCCACGAACCACGATCGCCTCGGACGCCGAGGAGTGTAAACATAACACGACGCTATCAAGACCCGTGTTGTTGACATGTATCGAGCATTCACTGTCCATGTCTAACTAGGTCCAGCATTTAATTTTCATTCTTGAATCCGCCAGACTAAAAATGCATTAACAAAGGTGTAACATCAACGTCGGTCCGGTTTTTCTCGGAATTAGGTTCCTGCTCGCCTTCGGAAACCGGCCGCGGCCGGGGTACGAATCCGTCGGGCGATTATGCGATCCGGAATGAATATTAAAGCGGCGCGTCGCGCGTCGGATTGATCGGCGGAATCGGGTAAACGCAATTACGCCGATTAATCATTCGCCGGTGCCGGGCTTTGGCGTTTTAATATCGGCCGGCCGGTGTAATGAGGCCGATATTAAAGTTAATGGCGACACCTCACCAGTCCCGCTTGTAGGGGCAGGGGGGAGGGGGGGAAGAGATGGATTGAAGAGTTCGAGGCCTGACAGCGTGTTCCTCTCCGCTCGTTTATCAGCGGTGCTTCTCCCGGCTCCTCAGCTTTCGACTAATAAATCTGCATCGGCGGCCGCGGAACCAGTTTCGCAAATCGTATCGGGCTTGTTGCACGTCCGTTTCCCTGTTCGTGACCGAACGGGCCATTACCGTTCCGTTCGGTACGATAATACGCTTCGGGGATTATTTTAAAACATTCCGAACGGAGGAAGAAGCATCTGCCTCTTTTCGTTCCGCGGTATCCGCGATTCTATTCCCGCAACGTTATCCGATTTCTAGGTTAATGGAACTCTGCCCCGTCGAGATATAACGATCCCGGTCGGGGGATGAAATTTCATGGAGATCCCGAGCAAGATCTGGACGATCTAGTAACGGGGGGGTTCTTCAACAGAAATTATCTTTCGAATCGATTTTTCAAGCCCGCTTTCCCTGTGTCCACAGTGGGTCAACCGGGACTTCGAGGAATCCTTCCAAGGACGAGTATCCATACTCGTGGAGCTCTTGGATCCTCATGTAAAATAAAAACTACCTTCAGAGAGCTGAGACTAAATACACAATCCTTCTAAATCCTTCAATCCTCCTAATAAATAATCCTTCCGAATTTCCTCGAGTCTAATCACCGGGCAAAGCAATTAACTGCGTAAAGGGGGGTTTCAGGTAAAATTATTTTTCCTGGTGAGAAAATTGTTTGCGGAGGAAGATCGATATTTCTGCGGAAATGATCGCGACGTGTCTATAGGGGGAGGAAAGTGGAAGAATGAATTAGGTTGACCCGTCAGCTAGCGGGTCGCCCGTCGGGGCAATCCACTTCTTGGCCGCTCAATTTTCGGTAATCGACGGTATCGAGTAATGAACAGACGGCGCATAACTCGCCGTGGAACTTCCGGCCATTAGACTGAACTGTTTCCGCGGTGTCGAAGGCCAGCGAACATTGAATCCCGGCATCGCCTAAACGGGGAGGGCGGCTGTCGAGACGCTCGCACGGACATAATCGGCCCGGGGTACCTGGCCGGAGGTTTTATCGGCGATACACCGGCGGCCCGATAAATCGCCGGTTAGAACTTTGCTCGCAATTAGTATGGTAATGCTGGGCCGGGCAACGGCGCGCACGCTGCTCAAATGGAGATGCCGAGGGGTGGGGGTGAGGGGACGGCATGATGGCATTGGAGATTAGAAATTGGATTTTCGGGAAACGCCGGGAAATCGTTTGCCGCCGACCCGACAATTATTTAGTCACTGCAAGCTGGTTTTTTGGCCACCGAAGACAATTAGCGTGTTCGTTTGTCTGTCTTCCTAATTACGGTCTCCACTTCCGTGGAAAATGTGTGCAAAGTTAGACTAACATCTGCTCAAGACATGTTTTATTGATTTGACAGATACATGTTTTAAATATTTTTTAGAAATACATCAACACTTTTAATGGTGCACTTTGTTGTAAGGAAAGTATAAGTACTGTTTCGCTAAACTTTTCGTAAACAAATTTTGATCCAGTTCTTTTTACGTAAATTTGATTATAACATCTCATTCGGAACGAATGATGAACGTAATTAATTTGAAAGATGTGTTTCATTTTGAAAATATTTCCAGAAACATACAGGATTTTTAATAACAGTTGTGCTCACAGTAAAAATAAGTTTATTTTGAAATTTGAGATGACACGAGATTGCAATGCTCGAAATTATAAAAGAATAAATTTTGAAAGTTGAAATTTCTTTGACTATGTAATCCTGTATCGTCTTTCTTTGAATATTACACGTTGTGCATTCGCTAGGCAAATATTCTCATTCTCCCCGTGCAAATATTCTTTGTGCGTATTGAAAGCCAATAAAATCGATTTTAAAGAAATTTATAATAAAATTTTTCCATGGAATTTCATTGCTTTTTGTCGTCATTTTTCCACTACTCAGTCGTTCCGGTATGAAAATTTTAATATTCGCACTCTGTTTAGCAACAACATTGTGCGAAAAATTCATCCGCCTCACCTTACGCGACTATAAAGCCCTGCATTTTTAGAGGACTGATGTGAATGAGATGGACCATTTCAATTTTATAAGTTAAATCATACCTTCACGCGCACCGTGTCTTCCACGAAATTATATGCGCATGTTACGTGTCCTATCTAGGCAAATTTAATTAAAAACTTCGCGTGCTTTTTGTAAAATGATTATTTAGAATGGACATAATGGAATATTGAAACAAGCATGCTGAAGGTAATTCGGAAATGTCTCATTAATTTTCTTTCAGTTCCAATGACAACGCGATGAAGTGTACGAACGTGAAGTATTATAAATACACAACAGAAAATGTAGAAAATAAATTACAGTTTAGAAATAAATTTACGCCGTGCATGAATCATTTATATTTTAATACTCTGACAAGTCTATTCTTCTGTTTTATGTATATATCTACATGGTGGTAGACCAAGAGTGTCATTTTATTTACATTATTTCAAAGCCGCTAACGAACAAATTCATTTTCTACACGAATTTCAGCAGTCTCATTATAAGTCACAAACGCAACGATGCGGCAGTGTTAATATTACGGTCATTTACCCTCCCCTATGCTTTAATTATTGAAATTTATAGTGTACAAAGTGTGACCATAATTGATAGAAAATTAATATTTGTCCACTACGCCTATAATAATAATTACTGCTAACAGTTTGCGGATCGTTTAACACACGTTTATGCCGCTAACAAAAGTTCCAGCAAATCATCAACATTCAAACTAGTTTATGCACCGTCACCATAGAAACTGGAAATCTATGTGCTCCTACAATTAATAAAAATCACTAAGTAAGTGATGAGTGACACTGTTGCGGTACTTTTATTGAGAAGTTAGAAGGATTATTTTATTAGACGAGGTGTAAAAAATTTTTGAAAAAAGTTTGAATTGGTCGGAATCGCAAAAGAAATAGTAAAAGTTGTTTTTTTTTATCTGAGCCTGTATTGAAAATTTAAAGAATGTATTTGATTCGCTCGAACAAATTATACGCATGTTGAAAATTTCATCGATATTGGATAATTCGTTCACGAATTATAAACGATTAAAAGTGTGATTTCAAGTCGAAAAACGTGAAAAATGGCAATTTTTCCACTTTTCCTTCAACTTTCACTATTTCTTTTGCGATTCAGACCAATCCAAACTTTTCTCAAAAATTGTTTACACCTCGTCTAATAAACTAATCCTTCTAACTTCTCAATAACACCCAAGTCATTTGATCTAATTATTAAAAAGTTATGTTGCTTCAAATAGTGTAGACTCAGTTTTGCTCGTCACTGTATACGTTCACAATTTTTAATGCCAACATAATATCCCACCAACTTATGAAAAAGTGTCAACGTAATATCTCACCAATGTACAAAAAAAGTATGAACATAATATGAACCGTTATAGCGGTCCAACGTGTCCCTGTTAATTGTAAAATATCCGAGCAATTACCACCGCGAAATTAAATTCAGCCGTCGGCCGATTCGGCGAAAATTCCCAGAACCGTAAATATCCATAAGCGTGGTCGCGTCTAATAATTACAATTACAATAGTTAATAATAATGACGACTATTATTATCGTCACAGTTATATCTGTCCCGAGGTTGTCCCTCACAGAAGCCCGTTGTCCCCGGCACATGTGTGCACGCGTACACGCACATGTGCTCCGCCGGAACGGGACGCGCGCGTCCACGTACCGAGAGAGCGGTGCACCCCGCTGTCGCATAATCGTGTGCAGCGTGCATACCATTTTGCGGCGGGGTGTGGCGCGATGCGGTTCCCGGTGAATCATGCACCAACCCCGAGGGATCCATCTACGATTAATTCCATCACTTGACACGCTGCTGCGCGGGTTCTCGGCGCCCGGCAAACATTTAAGCCGGGCATTAATCCCGCGTACGGACTGGAAAATGAAGACGGCCGGGGCCAAATGTCCCGTGATGACCTGCCACGATGATCATCGACCGAACCCTGGCCCGATGAGACGTGTCACCGAACCTTCGGTTCCTCCCCGTTCCTTGGATCAGTAGACCGGCCGAGTCATTCCGCTTCAAAGTTCATCTTTCCGCCGGGGGAAACACGCTCGTTATCGAACGACCAGAATGCTGCAGGCGCGTGTCAATCTCCCGGGTTCATCCTCCGAGACGGTTTTCCTTCGAAATGTCACTTTCTATGGGCGAGACGATGATCGATAGACACGGTCTCAATGTGCACGTACTCTTCGAGAACGTGAAGGACAAATCAGGATTTGTCTCGCAGGAATAAATTCGGTTACTCCACTGAAACCTCAGAAACGGAATATGAATGTAAATATAACTGGATGCAAAGTAGTGTAACGTAAAGTAACGAAAAACGATGTAAGATTGTAATATAACGCGGTCGCTGATAACCCCAGATGTTGACGCGACCTAAAATAAAGCAATTCAAAAACAAAAATCAGGTTACTGTTCTAGCGATTCATGAAACTGCATACGATTCGCGTCAAAATCGTATTTGTCACAAATGCATGCTTTCAAGGTTTCAATTTTTGGGCTTTTCACTGGCACTGTTGTTCACTTATGAAAATATTAGTTTAATAGGGGGGATTGGGTTCAGATAGACATGTGAAAAATTCAAGGATTTTTAAAATGTTTTTAAAAGCGACGGCTTCATGTGCCACGCATTTAGAAATTTCAATCCATCTATATCGACAGTATTCACCATTTTGCTGACATTCTGCAATATGTATTTTCGTTGGTGGCATAATCTTTAATATACCCAAACCTTTATCGAATATTATTTATTTATTTATTATTTGTTTAATGTTGCTTCAACATCAAAGGTCATTAGCAACACAGTACATTTTCTTACAGTATATTATACATATTTGTATCCTTGATATACTTGGCAAGACTATCGATAGAACTTAACAGAATGGGCAACGATCTAGGCAGCTTAGCATTTTTCCTTTCATTCTCATACTTTTTGCATTCTATTATTAGATGATTTATGTTAACTGGTACTTTACGTATATCGCAGATCGTGTTTTCTTTCTTATTTAACAAAAATGAATGGGTTATTATTGAGTGCCCAATTCTGATTCTAGAAATTCAAGTTTGAATTGGACGATCTACTGAACTTGGAAATTTATGCCATTCAAAATCCGCTCCTTCGTTATGGTATTTTTGTATGTAATTCCTTTTATTTTTGTCAAAAATCCGTTTCCTAAAAATTTCATTTAGGTGGTTTTTAAGATCGTTTAGTCTGATATAGTGGAATAGTTCACCGTCAATTATATCTATTTGACTGGAAATGAACAAAATGATGAAAAATATTTAGAAGAAACTCCAGTTCTCGCTTTCGCGGAACACTATTTGTCCAGCCCACGAATAAGCGACATCAATTGGCTCTGCAAACCGTAAACATTATCCCAATCCCAAACAGCTCCATTCGCGAGACCATGACCCGCCTAATTTCCCTATTGTTAAAACGTCTCTGCAACATGCCAATAAGATTCGCCCCAATTGTTCGCTCCCCATAGTCAACAAAAACCGTTCACTGCCCCCGGAAAAGTCAACTGGCCCTGCCCGCCTAAACAGCCGGGCCCCTCTGTCGACGTCTGTCAGCGCCCACTGGGGCGTCGCCATGGAAATGATGCAAAACTGGAAACAGTCTGGAAACGGAACGAAACTGAATAATCATGATGCGCGAACCATCGGCAGCAGTCTCGCCATATTGCGCCCACTTTTCCAACGACTGTTATTTATGAAGGGGCGCCCCATGAGCGGCAATAATCGTGTGCAGCAGAGCCCCCCTCCGTGATCCGAACCCCGGCCACGGGGCCCCATGGACCGTGTCACTACGTAACCGTGCCGAATCCCTTCCGATTATCATGCCAATATTGTCCCCGGTGTGTGATCGATGCTCTTACTGTTCGCGCAGATACGATGATCCCTAGGAGACGAGGAGGCGTCGGCAGCCATGCGTGCATTCCCTCTCTCTCTAATCCTCTCCCTCTCTCTCTCTCTCACTCTCCCTGTATTTCCCTCTCCATCTTCCAATTTCTCTCTCTCTCTCTCCTCCGACTTCTTTCTCTTTTCCGATCTCTCTGTCTTCTCCATTCTCTCCATCTCCCCCACTCCGCCTCTTCCCCGCACCCCCTCTCTCCCTGTCCCAGTCTGTGTGTAAATTCGACCGCAGAATATCGCAACATATGCTGCGTTACACGCTGCACTCATGCTACCAACGACTCCGGGTATTTGCATCGGAACCGACGTCGGCCAATATCAGGGAAAATAGTTTTCCATATTTTTCTTTTTTGGAAATCCTCGTCTGCAAAGGTTCAATAGGCTTTCGGTTAGCGCAGAGTCGATCCTCTACGATCGAAGATTCTCAACCACATAGTGGTATCCAGGGGTCTCCCGTGACCCCGCCAAAAATTTACACCGAATCTCGTGACAGCGTTGCATGTCCGCCGTTCCTCTTTTCGAAAATCGATAAAATTTCTTTCCGAATTTGGGAGTCGCATGCGCGCGCGCGCGCCAGGTGCTGTCAATAATTGAAGGATCGTCCCCCGAAATGTTTGCTAACAGACTTCAGCAAATGAGTCCACTCGGCGACCATGACAACCTCGTGCCTCCTTGCGACGACAGCAACAAAACAAAGCAATTCCAACATTCGCGTCAACCTCCCTCGAGGAGCGCGCACGCCGTTCGCAATTCACCTATGCTAATTGATTCCGGGGTGCAACAACATTGATGTTTCGCGACGATCCGGCTCGTCCGCGCCTCCCCTCGCTGTCGCGGTAATTAATAATTATATCCGCGAAAGTACCGGTCGGCCCAAGTTATAATTACACTGGGAACAATCAACAACTAGTAGCGTAGCCTGGTCGAAGGGGGTGAATCGTGGGGGTATGACGGGGCAGGGGGGTTAGAGTTCGGCGGCAGAATTTCGAGGACAGGGTGCGGAAGGGGGGGGGAGGTTGAAACTTGGTCCAGAGTCTCTCGAGACACTGTACACCCCAGACCTGACAGGGAACTTTATTCCTTGCTGCTTTGGTCCTCCTCGGTCCACTCTCTCTCTCTCTCTCACTCTCTCTCTCTCCCTCTTCCCTGACTCCTTTCTTTTTTCATCCCTGCAGCTCCTTTATTCGAAGGTCTCGGCCCTCGAGAGTACGAGACTCGGGGTCGTCTTCCTCCTCCGCTTCATTCAGTTTATCTCGGCCCTTTCTCTATTCCCCAACCCCCCGCATCCCCCTGCCACCCCTCTCTCTCTCTCTCTCTCTCTCTCTCTGTTCAACGGGGTCCGTCTTCTTGCTTCCGGGCACTTCATTCAACCGTGAAAGGAAAAGTTTGCAATGAAATAAGTAGCGAGCGAAGCCCCGGGGATCATTATGCTCACGGGGGTGGAAACCCCGGGGGGAGGGAGGGGGTTTGCTGCTCCGGCTGGTGTAAGAGCCAGGCCTCGGCTACTTGTAATCGTTACTTCGAACCCCGGTGGACTCGGAAGGTGTGCAACCTTCGGGCACTGTATGCAGGATTCGACGGGATCAGCCCGTGGGACGGGGTAATTAACCCCCCGAGCTCCTTTTCTTTGAGCGCGTCGCCACGCGGATACCTTAATTTCAAACTTCATTCCGTGCAATGGACAGGCGAACTTCCCCAACGGGATACAACCCTTTCTCGTTCGTCGGAACGATACGAATTCTTCTTCAGCCTCGCGCGAACGGAATTGCGTCCGCTCCTGGCTACAAATTCGAATTTTTTTGCAATATGTGTATTGTTTACCGTTTATTAGACAAAATAGCACTCTAACTGAATTCCGGCTTCACTTTAAATCCAATTCTTCCGACCACCATATTAGACGTACGGTATGTTTTGGTAAATATTAGTGTCTACTCGATTCATGTCCAAGACACGGGTCTGACCACGGACATACATCGGCCAGGAGATACTATTCTTACATTCCTCGGTTACCGAGGTCTCTAGAGCCTCTTCGACCCTCCCGGAGTACACCCCACGTCATGGCAGTGGGGATAACTCCGCGACGATTATCATCGAGGCCTTGGCGCCATATACACAGTGAACACTGTAAATCCCAAATTCCGACAGTGTTTTATCTGTTTTGAATTGCAGTTTCTTCATTTTCTTGTGTGAATACATAAAGACCGCGGTCTGGATATCATGATCCCCCGAACTATACCGTAGCTGCCCTAAAATCGGCATGTTGCGGTGAAGCGATGTCCCGTGTCAGCCAAGCGAGCACGTTCGAAGGCAGTAGAGCTGAGAACTTGGTCTAAAACATTGAACGGGCAGGTAGGAAAAATGCGGGTAAAGTGTCGGAGCCACTCAACCAGCTCGCAGGATACAGTATGCTATTAGTTTAACGCGCGTTTATGAATACTTTCCGCGGGCTCGGCGTGGCTCGGATCGATAGATCCGCGCGGTCGTCGTCGACGCGATCGTTGAATAATTCTGTAGTCGGTCGCGCACCTCCCCCCCCCCCTCTACCCCGGTGCATCGATGGGGCCCCGTGCACACCGGCGCGGATCCTCTCGTTATTCAAGAATACATAGGTAATGGCCGAGAACACCGGGTACAGAATAAGAGAGAAAGGCCCGGCCGTGCCCGGTGCATGCACACGCTAGGATTATTTGTGGCGCGCGTTACATTATCCTCATTTAGAATTCACGCTCCTCGGCCGTCTATCTGCTCCATGCATCTGCCGCATATTTCGCTCTCACGGAACGAGCCACGAACAACCGGACCGAAAGTGTGCTAACCGACGAAACTGCGAATCTTCTCGGCGCAGGTGATACCGGTGGGCGTTTCCGGTATCGGGACCGAGCCAACTCGAATCGCTCGATGCTCCCAGATAATGGAACCGCCGGTCGTAAAATCAAGAGCTCCGTTGTCAATTGTACTCGGCGTTGTCGCTGAAAGTAACTCGAAGCGATCCGCATACGACACGTTCTATGAATTGCCAACGTGGTAAGATTGGGACGACGAAAATGTTGGCAAAATTTATTTTTACCCTTATCTTCGCAATTGCCAGCAATTTTACCAAAATTTTGTTCACCCGTTATTTAGCAAATTAGGTCCTCTAACATTTCCAGAAATCTTAGCTCATTTGGTTCAATTTTTAACAAATTCTGCTTTTTCCACATTCTATGAATTGCCAACGTAGTAAGATTAGTCTGAGAAAAAAAATGTTGACAAAATTAATTTTTACCCTTTTCTTCGCAATTCCCGGCAATTTTCTCAAAGTTTTGTTCACCCGTTATTTAGCAAATTAGGTCCTCTAACATTTCCAGAAATCTTAGCTCATTTGGTTCAATTTTTAACAAATTCCGCCTTTTTCCACATTCTATGAATTGCCAACGTAGTAAGATTAGTCTGAGAAAAAAAATGTTGACAAAATTAATTTTTACCCTTTTCTTCGCAATTCCCAGCAATTTTCTCAAAATTTTGTTCACCCGTTATTTAGCAAATTTGGTTCTCTAACATTTCCAGAAATCTGATCTCATTTTGTTCAATTTTTTAAAAATTCGCCTTTTTCTCGAACCGTGCCGGGCCAGGTCGGGCCAGGTCCGTATAAGTCACATTCTATGAATTGCTAATCTAGTAAGATTAATCTGAGACAAAAAAGTTAACAAAAATAATTTTTACCCTCTTCTTCACAATTCCCAGTACTTTTTTTCAACACTTTGTTTACCCGTTATTTAGTAAATTAGATATTCTAACATTTTCAGAAATCTTAACTGGTTTGGTTCAATTTTAAGAAAATTTTTAGGTATCATACTTTCTGCCAGGGGTATTGGCTGCACACCTAACCTAGCGATACTGTCCTCCGCCACCCTCAGCGCCATCTACAATGTCACGGTTAGACTACACTATAGCTTCGTGACGTCACTCGACCTCTGACTATAGCATTTCCCCCACTGCTTACTATTTACTGCTGCGATCCATACAATCTTTCAAATACTTTCTGCTCGTATTGTAGACCGATATTCTACCCCCAAAATACACTTACAAGTTTGAAAATAATCCTCAAAATTGTCCATGGTTTTACTTACTGCATTATTATGGTACGTCTGTGATATACACGTTTGGCAAACATTAATTTGAACATTTTTATATCTGTTTCAGGTAAGTGCAACCACCTGGATTTCTTTGTTGAGGGTGTCTCTACGTGAAGGGGTAACGTACACAAGATTAACCCTTTCCTATGTCGAGATTAATTATGAATAAATCCGTGCAGACAAAAAGAGACTTTCGCGACAAGCTCCCACGGACAAACATTGAAATAGTATGCCAGTCTCGAGTCCGGGAAAAGAGGACACCTCGAGCGAATCGCGAAGGCAGAAAACCCGTTCGATCGCGCACTATCGATCCGTAATTAAGAGTGAAACGAGAAACTCGGGCGGGTAATGTATGTATAAATTGATTTAATCCAGATTTACGGGGAAAGCTTCGCGCACGGGTGTATCTGACGCCTGGCCACAGGCTTCTCGAATCAATTAAGCCTCTTATCTGGAATCTCCGAAGCGGGTTCGAGCCACCGACACGCATTCCGCCGGCTCGTTTTTCCCTCTTTGCCCCCCGGGGACGCTAAAAATCGCTATCCATCACCGAATCAATTAGCAACTTCTCAATTACCGGAGAGGGAGCTCGCCTTTTTTCCCCGGGACGGCCCGACCCGGCCCGACCCGACCCGGCCCGGCCCGGCCCGGCCGAGCTCGATTATGTTCCGCGCGCCTCGACTCACCCGCTGAAAACCGTCGGATGGATCGATGATCGAGCGTTCCGTCGAATTTACGAGCGAGACGCGTTTGATTTATGACACGTACGGGCCCAGGCCGGGCCGGGGCGGCCCGTTGATCCGGCATCGATCCGCGCGAACCAGGATCGAGGGGCGCGGCGGGCAAACACGCGATACGCCAAGTTAATCGTTATTCTTGCCGGTGGGATAATTAATAGCCAATCAGCGAGCGTGTCGGCCCGAATGTTAAGTAGAGCCGCGGCTACTCGGTGTTTGCACGGCCTGTGTGCGGTCGAACGTGAATCGATAGCTCGCCGACGAGAAAATTGCCGCGACGCTGGCTGCGACCTTTCGTCGGTGCATCCGCTAATGGCGACACGGAGCATGTCAATTATCGACTGATTAGCGATATCTTATTAATACTCGACCAAGCGACGGCGACCTTTAAGACCGTTTACCGATTTTACATCTATACGTAACTTATGTACGCGCTTTTCGTGGTTGTACGGGATTCTTGAACTGTTAAAAATAAACTAATAATATTTACCGTTCCAAGAAATATTCGAGCACCGCATTCAATTTCATTTCAAAGCTGGAATCCTCCAGTTTCCCGAAGATAAAATATTAAGAAAGAAAATCGATTTCTGTTTCACTTCTGCTTGCAAGCAAACTCGCATGATCGTGTAAATATTTTTCTACAGTGCTCGTGCTCGGCTCGGAGAAATTAGCATCGAGAAATAATCGCGCAGACGGCAGCCGTTCCGAGCGGGGAATATTCCTCGCGAAGCACGTGCTGAACGATTTGATCATCGTCGTGTATTTAGTTAATCCACGGTCGGAGCGGCGAAATTATTCTATCGTGCCGTTAATTTCCAGATAAGAAGGGACGTGTCCGCCTTTAATCGGCCGTTTCACTTATTTTCCGAGGACGGTCGTCGGTTTCGAGGACGCGGGGCGCTTTCATGCTCGCCGGCCGTAAACGGTTGCAGAAATCGTGATAACATTCGTCGAAACGACTGGTCGGCTACAATAATTAGCAGCCCGGAATTACGAGGAGACGACTATTCCGCTTTATGAAGCTGTTGGCCCACATGTAGTCGGTGATACCATTATGTCGGCAGGGACGGAGCTCGTCGACGATTATACGACCGCGTTTATACGGCGCACACTTCTGGATTTCATTTCTTCTGTCACGGTCCGCCGCTGGACGCGATGCTAATTAAAACCCGTGGAAATTCGCGTGTTACGTATCCTCTCGAACCTCGAAATCAAATCCTAACGCTGGGCCCTCGACCAATGGAAACGAATCTGGTCGATTTCGTTCGAATTCGATTCGAACCGACGACGTTTTATTTTCGTTTGAAATTTTGCACAACCTGACCTGGCTATCTCGAGCATTTTTATTATCTTGTCATATGTTTAACATCTGTTTCAAATAAGAGCGCATCAAAATTGAAACGAACGAGTTTTCTTTGAATTCGACGTGGAATGATGGAGAGTAAAAGTATTTTGTACGATTTTAAATTTTACACGACGTGGACGAGGCTACCGTCATCGTTTTTCGTATTAACGGATCGTTTCGAATACTTTTCGATATAGATGACGCGAAGGATAGTACTTCATTAATTCCACGAAGCTACATAGACATTTGTTTCTTTTCTGAGTAAATGTACTCGGATGGAAATGCGACGACAACATTTTTCAATGCTTTCAATGATTTTTCTTTTCATGCGCCGAGCTGTTTCCAGACAATTTCGGAGTAATTAAACCTCCCAAATGTGTCCAACAAAAGAAATGATTATTTGAAGCACGCCTGTCGCGAATACTTGCAATTTTTATCAAAGTCCCGCGTACCCATCTAATATACACTCCGCAATACCGCGACAAATGCAAGGACGAAATTGACCCATCTCCGTGGACAAGCAACGTTAATGCACCGGACCCATCGCGATTCTGACACTGCCCGTTTCGCAATAAACTACGCGAATCAACCAACGCCGGGCGCAAATGGCAACGAGCGGGCATCGCGCGTCATAAAGATTAAAAAACGGAAAAAATCACCGAGAGAAACACGACGCGGTCTTTTGTCCGCGTTTTACGCGCGACGAGGAACAATATTATATGTGCCGGCGCGTAGCCGGGCTAAGTTTAATTAATTCTCTCGGCCGGTCGTTTTTCGCCGGGAGCGCCGATGAAAATTCCCCCGCGATACGTGTATTTACCAAAACGTCACGTTTTCCAATTACGCGCGGCGTCGCTGATGCGACGCGTTTTAATCGCGAGGAATATTAAGCCGCGCGCAACACGCCCCGGTTAAAAATCGCGCGAACGAGCGTCCGTGTCCGTTCGCGCGACCGACACGATTTCCGATGGGATCGAACGATCTTCCGCGAGACTCTCGCAACAAAATGGCCGCGGATCACAGGTGTGATTCCCCGTGTTTCGGGGGACGAGCGGTTCCGCATGGATCCCACCGATTTATCAAATCGCTCGACCGTCGCCGTTCAACGCTATATAAATCGGCGAAAAATTAATACATTCGACGTGCATCGCGGCTGCACCGTTTCCTGTACAGTTACCTGCGTTGCGTGTCCGTTTGTCTTCCATATACCAGGTGGACTGCGCGCAAAATCATCGCAGAGGTCTGTCTGAAACAATACAATTGAACGGTACGATCGTACTGCCGATTTCATGCGTATACGACAAAAATGTCTGCGAAATATGAAACAGTAGAACGCGTTGGACTATACCTAGTTCTTCCTGCTCTCACATATTAGACATTAATGTAAATGGTTTCTTATTTTCACGTAAACGTTCTTCGTCCTCTGTGTTTCGTATTTCTTGTATTAAAAGTGTAACCTCTGCTTATCTAATGATATATAAAACTTTTCCCTCCTTAACAGAGTGCCCACAAGAATTTGAGGTTATGTATACACTTCGATCAATAGAATGCAGATGTTTGTACAAAATTTTTCACATATCAAATAACAGTCAAGTGAGAAGTTCTTTATTTTTCTACTAATATTATTAAGTTGAAAATAATCTATGCTGTTTTAAGTTGTACCTATTCATTTTTCTCGCAGATGCATAAAATCGTGTTCATAAAAATTTGCGTCGAAAAATGCAACGTCTTCGGAACCGCTTTTTGCGGTAATTGTTGCTCGACTCCGGATACTTTGCAGTCCACCGAAATAGTAGAAATAACGGCAACTTTCGGAACCGAGCGTTTTCCTGTTTTCACGCAGGTCTTTTCACCTGTGAGCCCATTGAATTCGAACCGGCCGCTTTATTCCGCGGACTGGCCGGAGAATTAGCATCATTTGAAACGCGCCGAAAAATATTTGCACGCGAGTTAAATTGCCGCGCGCCGACTGTCATGGAAATCGAGGGTTGACGGTTCGAGCGCCGCTCGTGACCCAAAACGCCGGTGACCGGATGCGAGCGGATTTTTCAATTTTTGGTGACAATGGCCGCCCTTTTAATTCCGACCGGAAGCCCTCAGCGGTAATGCGCGGGAGTGACATTTCGACGGACTGTTCCGGTTTTCGCAAAATTCGCAAATGCGGTCGTGCCTTTGTAATGTTGTAAATGGAACGATGGGAGGCACTCCATGTTCGAGATTTTTACTTATTGTTGATTGCCGCTTAAACCGCTGACCATGGGAGAAGCTATACAACTGTCTGTAGAGGATTAGATTTCCCAACACCTGAATCCACCAAAATAGTTAATAAATTGAGCATCTTTTTCAAATGTGTCGAAAACATTGTTTCGGAACTGTAGTGGACATTTTTCAACATTCAATGACTCTACTAAAATAGATTCTCGAATGTTATACATTGTTCAACAACACTCTGGGGTTTTCTATGACTGCAAAACAATTCTATTCACCAATATTCGCTACTATACTGCACAAATATATAGTTGTAACTATCTCAGTAAATTTCTACAGAATTTTAAAAATAGCCCCTACGATACTACGTAGTCGAAGAAGACATGTTGTGACTGAAGGGTTAAAAATCAGGCGGTTCCCGTGCAGCAACCTAATGCATCGGTATTCTAATCGCATCCAGATTTAAAGAAGCTTGAGGTGAGCCACGGCGCCCCATGACCGTGGCCCCATGATATCCAGACACGGGGACACGTATGTACGTCCAGACCCGTGTTACTTACGAGTCGAAAGTAATTCCGTATTTACTTTGACGTTACCGGGAAAATTAACACCCCGCTCACGTTTTACGAGCAATTTGCTGCACTTACGTGCGCCCTTACATAAGTCTCCGTAAGTACGGTCGACGGGCACGATCCCCCTGACGTTTCAGCATGGCTGCCGCATACCGGCACATGCCTAGATTCGATGGGAGACATAGTATTTTTCGATTGGCCCCCTCACTGCCGCGAGAAATTAGAATTCCTTCGGTCGAAGCCCCCGGTAGCTAATGAAATCCGTTTTTAGCACCGAAAGATTCTTCTTGTTCGAGCATTCCTCTTTATTTTACCATTTTATTTGGCCATTTTTACCTGAGCATTTTATTAAACCATTTTATTTCACCATTTTTGCTTGAACATTTCATCTATGTAGTCTTTACCATTTTTGGTTCAGTATTTTGCTTGACCATTTTTATTCGACCAGTTTTGCTTGAATGTATTTGAGTAATTGATTTGATCATTTTCTCTTGAACATTTTCTGTAAGTATATGTATAGTTTGACCATTTTGGCCATTTTCTTATTTAACCATTGTGTACAGCGTGAGTAATGCAGGGTTAATGGAACATTGTAATAGCGAAGTATGTTATTGAAGTGAATGCTCGTGATGAACACGTTAAGCTGGTGAATTGCTGAAGCTTTTATGCTCGGTTGCCAATGCCGCCACACTAAAGAAGCAACCATAAAGATGATTTTCGCGATAGTGCACGCCGCGGATAAGGATTTATATATTCTTGCCGCGCAAACTCTGCATTCCTATACGGCCACGGCGACTGGTTGAATACGCGCACGCATACAAGGTGTACGGATTTCAAGATTTATTTTCCCCGCGGTATAGAATATATTTTTTGTTTTGAATCCGAAACGCGGGAGAGCGAAAAAATTTGGTTTCCGCGGGAGAATCAATTTGAAAGGCTGCAAAGCCGACCGCTCTATCGCGGCAAGTGTAAAAAACAAAAAAACTGCGATGATGAAAGCGGGAATGGATCATACCTCGAGCCGTTGGCTTTTCGGGTCCCGCACTTTTTGGGGGTTTCCTACCAAAAAAAAAAAAAAAATAGAAAATAAAAAACAGAGGAACACCGGAAACCCAGAGAGTGGAAAAAACTTTGCGTGAAAAAAAAAATTCATCGCACAATCGATCCGTTTACGAAACGCGGAAATAATGTAAGCGAACGGAATAGCGTATCGAATTCGATCAATATTGATAAGCAATGCCAACCTGTTGATCGCGGATCGACTAAAGTGTGATCGACTTTGTTCGACTCCGAATAGTTCGATTATTAAACACCGAGTGAAATTATTTATCTGGGCAAAGGTAATACGCGTTTACCGTTGTATGCATTTAGAATGAAACTCCAAATTCCATTTGCCGTTCGCAGAAAGGAGACTAATATTTTCATGCAGTAGATTGAGCTGGCAGTAGCCAGACAACCAAATTGAATCCAATTTCGCTGGTAGTTGATTGAGCATTAGATTTACCGATTGCTGAAAAAAAATTCCATTTTAGGTCAGAAAGAAAAAACAGCGGCACGCTTTTAGCACATTTTTCACACCATTTGCATTTACGGGCTCGTTTTAACAAAATCCATTTACCGGTACGCGATTCTTTCATCACAATACATTCACATTTACTCGGTTTATTTTATACAGGAATAAAGTGTAATAAAATGATTCTGATGATTGCATTACTAATTTGAGATTAAAATTATCCATTGAGGAAAAGTTCTTTTAATTCAAGATTTTTGCGGTTAACCTTCATCTTGGCGACCCAGAAATTGTTAACCTTTTATTATATAATCCCGTACATCTTGACGAGAACGTGCTAAAAATCGAGGTTGTAAGGCGAGGAATTCACCGGTTCAAAAGTTAAGCGTGTTTAAAGTTGAGCGATTACGCTTTGTTCTGGGACGAGCTGTTATCCGAGCTGTTATTCAACGGTAATTAGAATGTAGAGAATCATATACGGGATCTCAAAGAGAAGGTATAAACCAATTTGGTTGGGATTAGTATTGACTATTCCTGAGCAGGCAAATTTTGGCTGGTTTACCTAAAACAAATATTACATCGTTGTAGAGGGCGCACACCGGTCTGGCGAGGAACATTCGTGGACTGAAAAGTTCGCGTAAATAGACGGTCAATTTATGCGAGAATGGCACGAAATTAGGTTCCACGTCTAATATCATGGCACGAGTAGTTTTCTTCTTCTAGGAAACTCGTTGCTAATAGATTCCCGCCGACGATAACGGGCCAGCCGGCGCAGAATACTTATGCAACCAGCGTTTCATTAGGGACACGAGGTCCGACGTAACAGTACTTGGCAGTAATTGCAATAATATAGGGCACGGAAGCCGCGGTTCCCGTCGAGCGGCATCATGCTCCGATTGGTTCCCCTAAACGTTCCCCGGGGAAGAAAAGGCATTACAGGTTACAACATCCTCGTTGGAAATTGACCGCTCGAAAATTGGGTATTAAGACCGTGTAACGTCATGGCGGCCGACACGGCCTCGCGTGGAATTTCTTATTAAACGCGACTCTTCGAGGGCCCAGATATTTCCATCAGGTGTAACGCTGTAGGAAATTGTCGGCAAAACGAGGGACCCCCCCCCCCTCTCTCTCTCTCTCTCTCTCTGTTTCCCTCGCTGAGGAAGTTCCGTAACGAGGCGAGACGTATATATATATATATATACCTCGGCGGAAAGGGCCGCAGTAAAAACTGATGCATGGCCCTCGGACGTTTCCGGGCCGGAGTGCGACGTAAATGAAAAGTTTGCGACCGGGTTTAGGTTAGCGAAAAAATTTTGTAACTTCGCGAGACGGATGATCCGCGGGACGCTTAACAACCCGAAGCCCGTTAAGAACTTCGTCGGGTAGCGTCCCGGAGGATACGCAATTATGCGAAATACCCGCCTCGAAATAATGAAAAGAGAACGTGCAGCGAACGGTGAGCCGAAAAAACTAACCTCAAACTTGAGACAGGGTGCGATCGTTCAATCGATCGAACCAGCAAGTGCTTGAGAATTTTATGTATTTTCGCGTCTTTCGAGGTTTCGTGAGACTGTCATACAATTTCCAGTGTTTGCTCGATACATGTCCAAAACACGGGTCCGATCAGTGACATATATCGGCCAGGAGATACTATTAAAGAAATGATATTATATCCAAAAAAGTGACAACATTCCTTCCCTGGTTCATCGCAAAGAATATCGAGTTTACTGAATAATTGTTTAACAGGACCAGATATAAAATAAAGATATAAAATATTCGCGACCGCGTTAAGTTTCGAAATGCGTCCCCCATGCGCGTCCCTTTTCACATAAAAAATCGCGTCCCGGTGAAATTCGTCAAAAGCGGACTGCGATTCCTTCAGGATCGATTCCGTTTAGCTCGATAGTTCGCGGCTGCGCATAAATAAAATTGGCGGAGCCACTCGGGCGGATAAATCGAACGAATTCCGAGCGGAAAGGAACGAGTCCGTGGCAAACACGAATCAAGGGTGGGCTGGCAGAGGGGGGTGGAGGGGAGAGAGAAACGCTGGCGCACGCTAAAAAAGAACATGGCCGAACAAAACGTACGTGTTTGCGCACCGGGAGATTGCTAACAAACAGAAGCATATGTTTGCGCGGGCTCGGGCAACAAACGAGCCATCGGATCATTATCCAGGCATGAAATTAATCGCGAGCGGTTCATCGACGTCCGCCGTGCACCGGTTCCCCTGTTCTCGGTGGCGTGCACGAAACGCGACCGCAAAACGGTTGCAAAAGAAAAAAATATACCGGAACTATAGTCGTGTATGGTTCTTTGCGCACGGGGCTGCGAGTCTCCTTAGCGGGCCGCTTCGGCAAGGAACGAACGAGGCTGGCGAAACTTGCCCGATTCGCGTCTATTAATCCCCATCGCCATCTACCATCTTTCTCCGACCATGAAAGTTGAATTACATCTACTTGTCGGCCGCTTTGGGGACACTTTCAAGCACTTTGCGAAGTCTGACGACTTTGTCGCCGCGACTTAGGCGCGCCCCGCCAAAGGGAAAAAGTTCGTTTACCGTGTGGACGGTTCAAACTTCCCGCGCTTCTTTCCACCCCTTTGTCGAGTTTCCGGCTTCGGGACTTCGGAGACCGACGGGCGGTGCTTGAATTTTGCAGTGCCGTTTTCTGTTTACGTCCAAAGGCGTAGCGTTCATGTTTGCCAGGCTTTGTTCAAAATTGCAAGCCCGATTCGTGAAAGTACGGCGAGGGTTGAAGGAATTGAAATAATTCTACATTTTCTTGTTCCGACGAGCACAAATTCGAAATGATTCCGATGAGATCAACGATTAAAATGTCCGTTCGAAATGTAATCAAACTTTAGTCGACACAAGTTCCGCAATAAAAGACCCGGAAAAGTTCGTGCGGGTCGAATAAAACTCGGTAATCTCGTTAGAACGATTTCAATACAAACTCGTCGGGAGACCTGCGGCTTAATTAAACTGGGACTTTAATATCGGAGCCAGGGTAGATTCTAAGGTTCCACTAAAGAGATCGATTCGATTAACAGCGGACACAGCATCGGGCTGACACAAGACGTTTTTCGACTGACAAGTTGCTTTCAGGCGTGTCTTTGACAGCGTTTCCTCTCTCTCTCTCTCTCTCTCTCTCTCTCTCTCTCTCTTTCTTTCTTTTTATTCTGTCCGAACGAAAAATGCCTCGGCTTCGAGCGACGTCTGAAATATTAATTCTCATTTCACTTGTCCGCTGGCGGCGATCGAACCCGTCGCCGGGGATTGAAAGCGTTCGTCGTCGCCGGCGAACTGGAGCTTGCAAAGTAACGGAAACCGAGGAAAATAAAAGCATCCGGAGTCCCGGTCCGCGGAACCGCTTCCCTATGCATGAAAGCGGCTGCTGGCCACGGCTCCCTCGGCGATAACGCGGACGCGGCGAGACCCGTCGACGAAACTGATGAGGTCGTTACATTTAGCAGATTCGCGAAAATATTCACCGCCCGCCGGCCGGTAATTATCGTCGCGAACGCCCTGCCATTTTTACTCCTCGGCCACGGCCGCCTTTCGTCACCGCGATTCGCCGGACGATTCCGCGCGGATACACCGAAATTCACGGGACCATTTGTCCCCGGGATTCCGACGAAACAATCCGGCGAACGGGACTCCCGCGCGTTTCCCTTCTCGGCGGACCTTGGCGATTTTGTTTGGAATACTTATGCGATGGTTCAGCATTTATTTATTATTTTAGTCATTTTTATATGTTAGGTGAAAACCCAGTATTTAGTACATTTAGTAATTTTTGTAATTTTGTAGTAAACTATTTAGTTTACTATTTATTTTACTTTTACTATTTTTACTGTTGGGACATCTTTAGTACTCTACGAACCTCATATTTACATAAAGTTTTACTTCTATTGAAAGAAATGTTACTACACGGCACTAAATGGTAACCGAACGGTAACTTTAACCCTTTAACAGGTTAAATTAATTCGGCGCGACCAGAGTTCAATTATCAATTTTATTTCTAGAATTTTTAATGCCAGCAATTCTTAGAAAATTGACCCTTTAACAGGTTAAATTAATTCGGCGCGACCAGAGTTCAATTATCAATTTTATTTCTAGAATTTTTAATGCCAGCAATTCTTAGAAAATTGACCCTTTAATAGGTTAAATTAATTCAGCGCGACCAGAGTTCAATTATCAATTTTATTTCTGCAATTTTTAATGCTAGCAATTCTTAGAAAATTGACGCTTTAATAGGTTAAATTAATTTGGCGCGACCAGAGTTCAATTATCAATTTTATTTCTAGAATTTTTAGTGCCAGCAATTCTTAGAAAATTGACCCTTTAACAGGTTAAATTAATTCGGCGCGACCAGAGTTCAATTATCAATTTTATTTCTAGAATTTTTAATTCCAGCAATTCTTAGAAAATTGACCCTTCAACGGGTTAACAGTAGAACAACAGAACAATAAATGCGACTGACGTATACAGCTTTGCAACAGTGACAAAATACTGTGCGCATTCAGACTTCGTACAACTCTTATTGTGATATGACCTTCAATGAAGAGGTCCATTACGAAATGTCCGATGAAAACATGTTTACAATTTCAGTAATTGTAAAAGGAAAAATTAGGAACCAGTCATCTTGACTGCTCCGGTCGTTCTACTGTTCAATTAATCGAGAGAGATTCAGCGTGACCGATTTTCTAAAATTGGCTGGCATTCAAAATTCCAGGAAGAAAATTGATATTTCGCGCGGCGGTTTCTCCGTTTATCGGTGGGAAACTGGAACGTCTACGGTGGCACAATAGCTCGCAGTTCCAGAACAAGTAATGGCGGCCGTACAGCGAGCTATCATTCCCGGCGACATATTCGAAGTGTTACGATCTTACTAGAGCGAATTATCGGGGACTGGATCGGCCCGATGCAACAGCTAAGCAATAAATCGACGAAAACTTGTGCGTTATCGGGCATCTCGAGGCCGGGCGGCCGGATGATCGTCAATTACTTAACGACGGTGCGCCGAGTGGGTTACGCCGGAAATACGGGCCCCCATCAGCAGTTAGGAAAGGTCGTGTCAGTGCGGGATCACTATCGTAACATGCAGCGAGATTCGGCCGAGCTACACACGGCCGCGCACAATATAAATTTCCCTGCTAACGAGGTCCCCGGTAACGACCGAACCCTTGAACCAACATACTGCACGGTATACACCGTCTATCTAATAAACATACATAGTGCTAATACACACAATAATATGTACCGCCGCGACATGACAGTGTAAACATGTGTACCACCGTATACCGATACTGTGCGGAGCCAACGACGACGACGACGTCGACGACGGGACGACTTCTCCCGACCCCCCCCCCCCCCCACCCATTCCTCGGGTCTAACCAGCACTGTATAGGCCCGAGCAATTTCGGAAGTCATCCTGGGAAATAACCGCGTCCGCAAAGGAGCCGCCACGGGTCGCGTATATTCCGCCTCGGAATCTCGACCACCGGATTTCGAACGGATACCGGGGTACAGTCCCCCTCGGTCTGCTAATGTTACCGTGATTGGATCCAGAGACCTTTTATCGTCTTGAAGTTCACAATTGCTCCAAACTCCTGTTCGTTTCGAATACAGATACCGTGATTTCTCTATATATGTCGCGAACGCCTGGATGATACACGTCGCTGAATTATCCCCACTACCGCGGCGCATAAACCGTGAGGGACCCCGAAGGTCGAGAGGCCTCGAACAGTGTAAACGCAACACATCTAGAATTCAATTTACGACTTTCTCATCGGCACATTGAATGTCTCTTCGTAAGGCTGAGTCGATTCGAAAGTTTTATCATAGGGAAAATATAGGAAAATAAATAACAGGAAACGATAAAGACAGTCTTAAAAGCAAGCATTGATTTCTTATCGAGATCGCTCGGGGGATTCGTCCAGATCTGGGTCGACACCGGCGCGTCCGTCATTGCGCATCAACTGAAATTAGGAGCACGGTAAACATTTTGCTCACCGTCGTCGCATCTTCGTGATTACGGAGAAACGCGGGTCCCGTGCGTTCCAAAATGAAACATCAACTTCTCGTCAAGTTTGCCGAAGCGAATCCTTCGGATCCAGGCCGGCAACAGCTAATATAACCTAGATTGACTGGAATCGGAGCATCGGTTACAATTTGCGCGTTCCGTGGCTGCGTCTTTGAGACGCGTATTACTCGGCGATGGTGGAAAATTGCTTTTTATGCATTTCACAATGAAACATCAATTTCTCATCAAGCTCGCCGCGGTTTGTCCTCCAGATCCCGGCCTGACACAACGCTCAGCGGCTAGAATAAGCGACACAGTAAAGATATATGCATTCTGTGTACAGGATGTATCTCCTATGCACCTTGAGCGACCTCGATTGACCTTCACAATGGCGCATCGTATTCGTCTGGAAGGAACATCATCAGAATGTAAATAAAAACACCGTACCGTTCCATTGAGAAAAAGAAAACGCAACAGAGTTGACCTTCATGCCTCCTTGACGCCTCTATCTATCAAAAAGAAATTAGTCCGAACACATCGTTCGTCAACAGAAGTTGGAGACACGGCGAAGATTTGTGCATTCCGCGGCACCGCTTCCGAAACCCATAATTCGCGAACAATGAAAGAAACTGAGCGATAAACCGTGTTCCCCTATCCGTTCGAAAATGAAGTATCAATTTCTGTGTACAGGATGTATCTTCTATGCACCTTGAGCGACCTCGATTGACCTTCACAACGGCTCATCGTATTCGTCTCGAAGGAACACCATCACAATGTAAATAAAAACACCGTACCGTTCCATTGAGAAAAAGAAAACACAACACAGTTGACCTTCATGCCTCCTTGACGGCTCTATCCATCAAAAAGAAATTAGTCCGAACACGTCGTTCGTCGACAGAAGTTGGAGACACGGCGAAGATTTGTGCATTCCGCGGCACCGCTTCCGAAACCCATAATTCGCGAACAATGAAAGAAACTGAGCGAAAAACCGTGTTCCCGTATCCGTTCGAAAATGAGGCATCAATTTCTCATCAAGCGGTCGAGAGGCGAGTGGGGCAGGCCAAGCCCGACAGGAGATAATTTATCGCCGCGCCTCGGAAGACGGGAAAACATCCTCGAAAAGACGTCGGGTATGCAATCTCAGCGTTTAACGCGATCAAACGCTCGTCTACCCAGTTCCGCGTCCGAAAACGTGCAAAACGACCGTGGCTACACGTCGAGCGGAGATACGTCTCTCGGAATTTTTGCGGCGGGAACATGGTCGCGTTGCAACAAGCTAAAGAGGGAGAGGCTGCGGGAGAGAGTGAAGGGGGAGGGGAGAGAGGGAGAGAGAGAGGGGGACACCACCGTTCGCGAGGTTAGACCAGAGACGAGATAAATATCCCCGCAAGCTGCAACGTGTTACACGGTAGCGGACGTCCACCGTTTTTCCATGCCGGTCGGTGCACGGACCGGTGCACACGCGTCCACCGTACAAAGATGCATTTAAGTCGCGACGCAGTCACGATGCAGCCCGGCGCGGCGCGGCGTTGCTCGGCGTGTTGCATTCGAGACACGCCGCGCCGCGGTGCATCGAGATAATGACGGTCCGCGCGCGGCTTATTGAGAGATCGCACTAAACCGTGCATCGCGCTTTACAACCACCATCGTGATAACGCGGCCCGAGATTCGCGGCCCGAGAGGTAATACGTTCGGCGATATCGATGGGGATACGTGGCTCGTGTTTCATGGGGCCCCGGCACCTTCGTCTACAGCCAACCGCCCGAGAGCCTTCTAATCGGTTGCGATTCAATCCCGATTTTTGTCGAACGAAACACGCCGAACACGAGATCTCCAGAGTTCAAACTGTTTCCTATTGATACGCGCACGATGTCTCTGAACAATTTTTACCCTCACCGCAATATGCTTCTCTTGACGGACACAGAAGTTGCGGTACATCGGTGGGACAATACCTGTTTATTGACGAAACTTCTTTGTTTTTAATCATTTTCCGCGCGGAACTTTCGCTGAAATGTCCACGACATTTTTCCGAGTAAAATGATACCGAACATGACATAGTTCGGACCACATTTGCACGTCTAATTCGCGATATTGTGGAACCTCGCTTATCCGAACACGACAGTTTGTGAATTCTCTATTACGCAATTAATTCGTGTAGCGCATGTAAACAGTTGTATCTAAAGCGATTCATATGCAGTATTCATTGCACAAATTATTGGAGATTTAGTGTAACATTGTAATATACCATTGAAGTGTTCGGATAGCGGAGGTTCTCGTATATCGTGCACTAAACACACAAATATGGTCCGAACAGTGCCGTGTTTGGGATCATTTTAATCGGAAAAATGCCACGAATATGTCAATAAACGTTTCACGAATGTACAATTAAAAAGAACGACATTTTTGCCACTCGATTTCCACACCCACTCTATGTCTACTTTTACTGCGAACACCCATACGCTGGTTATTGTACCGGTTTTGTGCAAATCGTTTTGCAGATACGTCTCCAAAGACACTGCAACAGAATACAACGAAAACTCGATTTCTTCAAAGTGCTAGAGCAGAATGTCTCCGTAATGGTACCTAGGGTTGTGCGTCGGCGTCCTCGGCTTTTTAATTTTACGTTACATAAAGTCCTGAAACGGGTCTGCCCGTAAAATGGGCCGATATTGGATTTAGCGAGGTGTCCCTGAATTCTTTAACGCCCCCCCCCCCTCCGTCCAACCCGGACGAGGAGGGACGACGTTACTACGTGTATAGTAGGCGGCCGGTGATAAAATTTCGAAGAACCGCGGAGTTACGTGTCGACCGACGTCGTATCCGGTGGATGCGAGCTCTGGAGCTTACCGACGCGGCTTAAACCGATCTCACCCGATGCTA
Organism: Halictus ligatus; assembly: GCA_028454255.1. NCBI lineage: Eukaryota > Metazoa > Arthropoda > Insecta > Hymenoptera > Halictidae > Halictus > Halictus ligatus. The sequence goes on from CM052129.1 coordinate 3,644,829, forward strand.
AAGCCTCGAGAGCTGATAAAAGAATTGAGAGTTACAGGCCGGACGGATACTGCCCCGTGTGTTCCTGTATTGATCCCCTCCGTGGAACGCAGACGATCGCCGGGATTTTCGCGCGATTGCTGCCGCGATCACGCAAAATTAAAAGTCTGGCCCCTCTTCCATTACACAATTAACGCTAAACGAACCGTGCACGAAAAGTGAATGGTACATATTGCGTCCCAAAAATGGCGAAATAAATGGCGTCCTGAAAATGGCACCTTTATAATTTCATCAATTGAAAATTAAGAAATCGGTCGTTTGATTGGGGTAGGTTTGCTGTTAAACGTGTACGTTTATTTACTTGAGAGTAAATCACATAAGAATTTTATTTATTAGTCAAATTTACAGTCTAGGAAATTAAAAGTCTGTCCCCTCTTCCATTACACAATTAACGGTAAACGAACCGAGCACGAAAAGTGAATGGTACATACTGCGTCCCAAAAATGGCAAAATAAATGGCGTCCTGAAAATGGCACCTTTACAATTTCATCAATTGAAAATTAAGAAATCGGTCGTTTGATTGGGGTAGGTTTGCTGTTAAACGTGTACGTTTATTTATTTGAGAGTAAATCACATAAGAATTTTATTTATTAGTCAAATTTGCAGTATAGGAAATTAAAAGTCTGTCCCATCTTCCATTACATAATTAACGCTAAACGAACCGTGCACGAAAAGTGAATGGTACATATTGCGTCCTAAGAATGGCAAAATAAATGGCGTCCTGAAAATGGCACCTTTACAATTGGATCAATTGGAAATTAAGAAATCGGTCGTTTGATTGTGGTAGGTTTGCTGTTAAACGTGTACGTTTATTTATTTGAGAGTACATTGCATAAGAATTTTATTCGTTAACCGAATTTAGAGTCAGTCAATTGCGGACAGATCTCTCTGTGCGAGCAATGCCACAGATTTGGTTGAGAAGTCGTCCATTTTGGAGGAGAAAGAAAATTAGTAGACTCCGGGATCCTCTCGGTGCGTCAATTAAGAAATCTCGGGCAGCAGCATAAACCATGGCCGACGACGTAACAAAAGTTCGAGGGGCAAAGTTTCGCGGAGGATATTGGCGAAATCTTTTCGGCCATTTTTAATAAGCGTCCGGGCGGTCGTTGAAAAACTTGGTCCGCGGCAATGTCGGTCCGCAGCTGCGACGATTTCCAGAACACCTTGTATAGAACGCGCGCGAGTCAGACGGTTCGCGGGGCGGCGTTCGCTGCCGTTTTCATTTAAGCCAAGAAATTGGAATAAAAGCACAGCGCGACTCAATTAACCGCCGGCAAATATTTAATTACAAACGCAAATCTTGCTTGGTTCGGCTCTCCTTTGAGCCGGAACGGCCGGAAAGGAGCCATTCAAGCCAGCCACGGTCTGCCTGCACGCAGTTTCCGTGAACTTGTCTGAATGCAACCTCGAAAGGACGAAAGTAGAAAGGAGAGAGAGAGAGAGAGGGGGGGGGGGTGGGGGGGGGTGGTTTAAGAGAAAGGCGTGGGCGGGATGAAGGACGAAAGGACGAAGGAATAAGGCGACCAACCTGCCTCTTCAGCCAGACACAATTTCTCTTTCTCTTCCGATTTGCCAACTCCTGAATTAATCCCATCGAGAGTCACCGGGTTGCCTAACAAAAGATAAACGGCCGACGGTTAATGTGCCCCCACTTGAACCGGTGGTTAAACCGGCTCTGTCTGTCTCGTTGTTTAAAATTTAATTATTTCGTCTCCGAGGAAAAACCGGCGTCTGGACGGCGGATTAACGAGATAAGAGCGTTCGGTTTCGACGATCTCGAGATCGAGAAACCCAAACGCCTGTTGTAACGAGCGACATCCTTACTGCATTATTCTTTATTTAACAAATCCTCGTCCGCTAAGGATTAACAGGCCTTCGGTTGCTAATTTGTCTCTGCGATCATGCTACAACAGAGGAACCTCGCTACTATTTCCATTCTTGCCCCTTGTGTTCTGTAGGGGATGATTTTAATCAAATGACTCCCAAACATTTATATTAACCCTTATCACTCGAACAGGTACAGGGCATCACTAAAAATGTCCCCACTATTACTTGATACAATTATTTCATCGCTTTGCGTCTAAAAAATTGGTAAAAATGTCCATGTAAGTACGAGTAATAGTAATAAACGTCATATGCAGAAAAGTAAATAAATCCTGTACAGTGGAAATATTTCTTCTAAGTCAGAAGAAATGTTTTTGTGGTTAAGACAGCTTCAAGTGCAAAGGGCTAAGCATCCACAAAATGGCAGAACGATTGTGACTAGACTAATTCGACTAATTTCAATGAAATGAATTTTACCTAATTTATCTCGACATTTACCTCGGAGGACTTTTCTGGCCAAACCAACGGCTCCCGCAAAATAGTACGTGACCGAAAGGATTGTGGGACGGAGTGTTTTCTATAACAATGGCGGCGTCCCCGTCGGGGAGATATATTCCCGCTGATGCCCCATATACAGAAGGATGAATGGCGCAGGGAATACCCCTAAAATTTCCAAGATTGCCGGGAACAACATCGCGAAGAGCGATAGCGAGCCACCTGCACCCCACATCTGCCGCGGCTCCACAAACCACCAGTTATCACGCGGCACGTGACACGCATCCCCCATCAGGCTGGCCACGTTCCACTGAAAAATATTCATCCCTGTTTCCACCTTCCGTGCTCCAGACGTCGCACCAAAGCCCGAAGTCATCAATTCCGTGCTGGAATCGCGCTGGGAGCTGGCGCGAACAAATACTAGCGACGCCCAGGGCCGATCAAAAAATATTTTTAAAATTTCTACAGTTCGATAACCGCAGTTACATACCGCAAGTGATAACGTCAACATTAATTTTCGCCTGATGTCCTCGTACGAAATTGATACGTTCCGAAAAGTTCCAAAGAGTTTCCAAAAATGTTGTTTTTAGAGCCGCCACCATGGAAAAGTATTGCAAGTGATAAATATTGGAGGCGTGAAAGGAATAAGTAGTAATAATCAATCATGCCAGAGACTGTGGAGCAAGAATCTGAAACACTTAGAAATTACAGTATTTAAATATGTCAAGTGATAAATATATTGCAAGTGATAAACATTGGAGGCGTGAAAGGAATAAGTAGTAATAATCAATCATGCCAGAGACTGTGGCACAAGAATCTGAAACACTTAAAAATTACAGTGTTCGTATATGTCGCCAAGGCCTGGATGATAAATGTCGCGGAATTAACCCCACTGAGTGTAACAATCTCCTGGCCGATATATGTCCCTGGCTAGAACCGTGTTTTGGACATACATCGAGTAGACATTGTAATGGCAAGTCAAGAGCAACCCCACAGATAGGGTCAGTTTAAAAATCAACATTATTAGACTTCTTTTAGGCAAACCACATTGAGTTTATGCAACGTTAACTTCAGCTAGCATAAACTTCCCCTCTAGGTAGATTTCACATCAGTTCAAATTCTGAAAATTAGTAATACGTTCGATAAAATTAATTTCCTTAATCCAGACTGATTTTCAGACTTGTACCCACCCTGTAAGTGGCATTGCCAGCATTATCGGGAACACAAGCACCGATTTTCGACGCGTCTTCAAACAAAGCGCCCTAAAAATCTCTCGTCCAATAAAACCGCATTCGACCGCCGCTAATAGCTTCTCAATAGCCAATCATTTCCGCCCGACTTCCCCCCGATCGTATCCCCGCCCGGGAAAATTTCGCAGGCGAGGTTTTTTTATCCGCCGAACGGTGTCCGCATCACGATCATCCGGCAAACACTACAATTACCGTCGGGACGCCTTTAAAACGCGGCCGCCGAGCTGAAAACCAACAAGAGTCCCTTCCCCTTCCCCACCCCCCGTTCGCGGGTCTAATTTCCAGACGACTTAGGTAAATTGAATGCTTTCAATCTTCAAAATATCCGGCTCGCCTCGTTAAACGATTCTCGATTGCATTCTCAAAGGGTAACGCGGGGGTTGGCTCGCCGTGAATAAAGAGAAGAAGAGAAGGGAAAAGAGAGAGAGGGGGAGGGAGAGGGAGAGGGAGAGGGAGGGAAAGAGACAGCGGGGACGAGAGAAAATGGTATCAAACTACTGCCTTTTCGAATAGTTCGTTTAAATACTCGGCTATCTCCCGGCTTCGACTCGATAAAGACGCGGCCCATAGCAAACTCCGCGCGGCCGCTTGAATACACATGAAGCATAAAACGAACGCGAGCACTCGCATCAAAGGGAATCAGAATTAAACCGGAGAGGAGCGCCGAAGGCGAGGCCGATCGTACGGGGCCACTTTCGCCCGGGCACAAAGTGACACGCGTTTTATTAAAAATCTTCTGTTGTCTTTTTAGATGCGCCGTTTACCCGCCGAGGAGCCCGCGGGGTCTGCGCGGCCCGCTTTGTCCCGCCAGCCATGAAATTATCGCGCGGCTCGCTGGTTTATACGCGGAAACCCCGAAAAAGTCGTATCTCGTTATTTAGGGGATCGCTTTGCCCCGATTAAACCTTCCTCCGCAGCTCCGGGTGACCTCTTGACTCTTCGTTTTGCCCCCGACGACAGTGACTTCTACGCCGTCGTTCCGTTTATCTGTTATGCTATTTCCGTTATGGAACCTTTGTGCTGAAATGCTGCTCGATGTGGAGCGATTCGTGTGTCGGCGACGTGCACGGATTTATATTGTACTTTTGCGTTACCGTCGCTGTCCATTTATTCGGCTCTCCCCGGATTTATTCTACCACGCAGTGCAAACATACAATTTAATTGCGATCAGTACATTCGCATATTAAGTTTTAGAGAGCCGTTGCGAAGAGGAACTTTTAATCTTCAATTCTATGATATATTCTATCTCAAGAAAATTCTCCAATGTTCTCGAAGACACCAAATTAATTTTTCACTAACCTGAGGGATGGTTCCCGTCATTTAAAGTGACTTTTCCCATTGCGAGAATGTTCTCCGCGACTTTGTCAAGGAGTTATTTACGAGAAACGCGAATGCCAATGTTCTCGAAGACACCAGAACCGAAATGAATTTTTCACCAACCTGAGGGACGATTCCCGTCATTTGAAGTGACTTTTCCCTTTGCGAGAATGTTCTCCGCGACTTTGTGAAGGAGTTATTAACGAAAAACGCGAACCAATCGGGGCACGGCTACAGCGGACGGATTCCGGCTCGGCCAATGTCGACGCCCGGACCGTGGGACCAGAGGTGGGACCTCCCCACTCTACTCTCTCCTTCTCCAACGCTATCCCCCACGCTTCCGCCGCGGGCCGGTCACGTGACAAGTGCCGGCAGGTCAAGAATTATTCCCCCACTCTAATTTCCCCTTCTACCGGGCTACTCTCTGCGTCAGAACGACTAGTCCGGTAATGGCAGAGAGAGGGGGAAACATTGTCCCCTCAATTCGTGCTCCCACCCCTGATCTGGCGACACCGGCTAGACCGTCATTTGATTTATTGTAAAACTAGTATGAACGTCACTTGGTCATACTGGTCGGTACGGGCTGAACACGTGGGGGACAACGTAGCTTCTGCGTTTTGCAATTAATTTAGCAGACAATTTTTATTTTGCACGCTGTCGATTGTAGACCTTCTCCGGGAGCTTGCTGCAAGAGTTTTACGAAGAGTTAGGAGAAAGAGTGTCGTCCAAGGAGATTGGCGGTTCGCAGGATGTCGTGCCGGGTGTTTTTCCACACGAACCACCCGATACGTGGTGTCTGGCCTGGCTAAGTGCATAGTTGGGAATTTTACGAAGCGGGTACCGGTTAGACGGGCTAGTCCTCCGCGGCTCGGCTCGATCTCGGATCCCTTTAGCCGGCAGGTGCAGAACACCGCGGGGCCATAACGCTTGTCCCGCGGCGTTTCGGTCCCGTTCCCATCGTCGCCGCCACTTTTACACGCCGGCCAGGCTCCCAGTGTTCCGCCTACATGCTTGTAACGCGTGTAAACATTTCCATGCGCGGGTAGAACGCCGCTACGCGCCGTGTAAAACATCGGTACCACGTCCGTTTTCTCTTTCCCTCTCTCTCTCTCTCTCTCTGTCTCTATCGGTGCCGCGCCATGGCCTCTTTCATGGGGAATTGAATCGATTCAGGGGTTCTTGCGGCGCGTAGGATTGTTACCGGAGGAAATCCCCGGTACCACCCGGCCCCATTCATGAACCTCCCGCGCCACGAGATTGGAGAGGAGAAATTCTGATGACTCTGCTTAAACCGGCGCGGACCCCTATCCCGCAAGATTCCGACGGAGAAATCCTGAACCGGCTGTAATGGCGGATTGGTACACAGGTTCCGGAAGGATCTCGTAATTGGAGAGCAAGAGGAAGGATCCCAGACCTTTTCCACACCCTCGGAACGCTCCTCGTGGTGTGGGACATACATGACTCGAGCGTGGTCCGCGTTAATTCATTCGTTCCTTTTTTTTTCAACGAACCTCCTCCCCGCGGTCGAAGTGGCTTACCTATACCGGCTGGACTGTACTGTCTCCACTTTGTCCCTCTACTAATCTTTCTACCAAATGGAGTAACTCGGACACCCCCATTCGATGAAATTCGAGGACGAAAATTGAACGCAAATTGGAAGAAAGGGAGACAGAAGTGGTATTGTGGATACAACTGTGGGGGACGTACTTTTACAGATTTTTTGATCAGTAGATTGGGGATTTTGAACGCATTTAAAATATCCCTAGGAAATAATAAAATCATTTAACCCTTTGCACTCGAAGCTATTTCAACTCCGAAACGAAACATTTCCTCCGACCTAGAATATTTCCCTTCTAGATATTGGCTTTCACGTTACGTGCGATATTGAAGTGTTCAGTAATTTATTACATGCAAACAAACTTAAAAATGTCAAAAATTGTATTTGCAAATTAACCCTTAGCACTCGAATGGCGACTGCAGGGCGTTACTAAAAGTTGCTGTATCGTTGTTCAAAATATTCTTTAATAATTTCTCTGTATATGTCGCCGAGGCCTCGACGATAAAGGTCGCGGAACCATCCCCACCACCGCGGGGTATACCTCGCGAGGGGAGGCACGCGGTCGGCTAATTAAGGCGAGCGGAAAGAACAGTCGTGGCTGGGAATCGCGAGCAATTAGACAAATGCACTCGGGACGCATGATTAAGTGGATTCGCCGTGTGAAAAGTTGCCGGTGGAACCACTCCCCGGTGAGTGGGAGGGAGAGTGGTGGGGAATTGAATTAAGTCAAATACCGCGAAAGTAAAGGAAAGTCCGTTGAAAGAGAGTTGCAATTATTAGAGAGTGCATCCCGGCGTTGGCCGGGCTCTCTACCTCCTCGGCCGTTGGGTGCTTTGAGGTCGGGGATCTCATCGAGCGTTGTTCGGCATCGATAACTCGACAGTTAAATACAGAGAGAGGGCGGCTCCCTCCCCTCGGCTTCCTTCGGCCCCGTTTCGCCCCCTGTCTTCCGTATCTGACGGCGCAGATGGATTACCGGACCGAATTCGAGGAGATCAAACGTCGACCATACCCCGCGGGTCAATGCTATGTATCGGGTTCGGAGGACCGACTAAAAAATACCGAAGATCCCGTGACCATAGAGCCCCGGCATTAACGCCCCAAAATTTCTTTTAAATAAAATTAATAAAACACACATAACTGTACTTGGATATGTATTAGAAGTAAATCCATGTATGACAGTAATAGAAAAAGAAATAACAGGAAGCTATGTATAGGGTGCGGCCGAATAACCTGTACAAGCGGGCAGGGGGTGATTTTACATGTAAATACAAACCGAAGCGAAGGAATAATATTTTTTTCATTTGACGCCTCGTTTTCGAGAAAATTGAATTTAAAGACCCGTCGGGTTCGTGTGCTTTACTCTATGTAGAAAGTAGAATTTCTGGATTTTCTCGAAAACAAAGCTTCGGATGAAAAAATCCTATTGTATATTTTCTTCTTATTTTCTCATAATTTTATTTTATTTTATTTTATTTTCTCTTATTTGTACATGTTATTCGGCCGCATCCTGTATATACTGGGTGAGACGCCAGAAACAGGCCGCCTGAATAACTCGGCTGCTGTTGGCGTTAGGAAGAAATGCATCATATGGAACATGCTTCGTTTCGAGGGAATATTAATCTGACGTTGGTAGCTATTTTGTAGGTGGACGCGTAAAGGACATATGAAGGTCAACTTTATTTTTGAAAATAGAATGTCCCATTTTTTATACCATAGATCGATAGAGCATCAAAGTCTGAGTATAAAAGCGTTAACCTTCATATGTCCTAAACCTAATAGTTAACGAGATATTGTCCAAAGAAGAAAGAAGATTATTTCGATAATATCTCGTTAACTATTAGATTTAGGACATACGGAGGTCAATACAGTTTTACTCAGAATTCGATAGTCTATCGATTCATGATACAAAAGTAGGTCTTTCCATTTAAAAAAATCAAGGTGACCTTGAAATCTCCTCTATAAAATCTAAATCTGCAGGGACTCGCAGTATACCGGCCTGCAGAACCGCGATACGTGCGAATATGTCATGTATGATTGATGAAAAAGAGATAACCATTAGTAATACAGTTTTCTACGTGTTTAGCGAGTACTTGCAAACGATGGACAAAACATCTACTCAATCTTCAATGGCGCTAGAAGCAAACAAATGTAATCTTGTTATTCTGTACTCAAGCGAGTACAATGGGCGTTAACGGGTTAAGTCGGACGAGTACGTCCGAGGTGGACGTCTGCGGGATTACGACAGATTCCACGTATGATTATCCCTCGACTGTCCGCCATTCTTGTTGGTCGCTGTTACGTTTCGTCGTCGACCTATGGTGTCTTTTTCCTCTCGCATTCTTAGTTCTTCTAACCTTACGGAGAATTTTGTGCACGGGAGCAGCGAAACGTGACCCGAAACAGCCACTGCTAAGAACGAGGCACACCTATCTGTATCAATAATAAGCAAAATTTAATTTTAAAATGTCCTCTTGCACTTCAAGAAAAGGTCTAGTCCCATATGTCCAATATTTACATTGAAACAATTCCTAAAAGTCACTTGTTTTTTTTCGACAATTCTGTATTCAACTATTGAACTGTGTTAATCACATAAGTGTTTCCAGGAAAACGTGTTCCGTATCAAAAGTGTTATGGTGGACAGATTTGTTTACATCAGGTTGCTGTGAAGGTCTCAAGGTGACCTTCGTTTCTCTAAATAACACCGTATGCTTTTATTTCGCCGCGCTTGTTGCCTGCCGTATGACGAATACACCAATATAAATATGTTTCGAGGTCGTTCAAGGTCATTTATTCCCGTTCAAACCGTACAGCGTGTATACTGTTTAGCGAGTGACTGTACATCGGAAATAATAATAAGAAAATTTGTTTCTAAATATACTAAACGTTCCAAATCAGTAATTCATGTCCAAGAAAATCCTCTCATTACTTGGAGAAACAGAAGAATGTTTGACACTAAAAATAAAATTGGAACCAGATGCAGTATTTAAGGGGGCCGGCAGGCGTTTGGCCTTGACATTTTTTTCTTTTTACGTTCTAAACATTTTACGTCCTAAATAAGTAAGTAATCAATTAAAAATGCATACTATCGTGTTTGTACATGTCTGCTACGTCTGTCCGGAGCCTTCTTTTCGATACGAACACTGAATCTCTCGAAATTAAAAGATTCTCTCAGCGACAGCCATCTTGTGACGTCGCACTTGCTTCAGAATTCCAATCTTCTGAGGAACGTTACAAATTACTCCACGATCAGGTAGAAATTCGCAATTTAGGCTTTATATAGATGTAGATTGGACTTTTAGGAAACACAATTGAGCACTTTTAAACAGCTCATTGCAATATTAAAGCGGCAGCCATCTTGTAACGTCGCACTTGCTCCAGAATTCGAATCTTTTGAGGAACGTTACAAATTACTCCACGATTAGGTAGAAATTCGCAATTTAGGCTTTATATAGATGTAGATTGGACTTTTAGGAAACACAATTGAGCACTTCTAAACTGCTCATTGCAATATTGAAGCGGCAGTTTGTCTAGATTTTGTCCCTTGCATACGTATAGGGATTTCAAACCATGCCGGTCCCCTTAAACAGTACTATTTTAAAGTGATGATGCAGCAGCCATTACCAATTTCTGAGACAGCGGAAAAGTGAGGAATTGTCGCGCGAGGAATTGTTGCGCGGAGTAGAAAAAATGTTGCGGAATTCGGTCCCTTTTGTCACGGCGAATAACGGCCGCACAATAAAACGCGGAACACGTTCGGATCGACGATGCTCCGTTACTTTTCCGTCGAGCTGCCGGGCACTCCGGTCCGTTTCCAATGGGATTTCCAGATCTCCGAGGCACTTTAAAGAGAGCAGTCAAAAATTCTCCCAGACAAAGATTTGAAAATCTGCTTTCCGTTGCCCTCCGGGGAGGAGCCGAGGCGGATTCCTCTTTTCAGGGCCGCGTCCTGCGCGAACCTCCACTTTGACCCGCGCGACGGGAGCGGATTACCGAATCGGGAAACCGTCCGAAACCATTATTGTCAGGCTAAGAACTGGCGTGAAAGTATGTACGGCGAACGACACAGAAATATTCCGGACTTTCCGCCGGCTCAAAGGGAGAAAACACCGCGCGACTCGGCTCCCTTTGTGCCCGTCTTCTGCTCAACTTTTGTCAGCTGTACTGGGAACGCGAACATTTTCGAAAAAGCGAAGACGCGTGTTATTAAAAAATTCGCTTCTCGTTACAGAGACGATGTCCAAAAACGATCTTCTTCTAAACTGCTTCACTAGGATTTTACCCTAAGTCAACTGTGAGAAACAAAGATTGTATAAAAATGTACTTGTTCTTTTCATCTTTTTAAAAATAATTTTTTAATCATTTTTCATACATGCACAGAACTTGCAGTATATTAGTAACACATGGCAGTATTCTCTTTTCCGGATTTAACTTAATTGTATTCTACTCTTTTCTAGGACACTAAAAATGTTACAGATAATATTTGCTTAGACAAAAATACATATATATAAATTATTTCATTAATTCTTATCAAGTATTTATTTCTACTTCTTCTTTAAACTATCATTAATCTTTACTATTATAATGTTTATTGTTATAATGTTAAAAGGGCCCAAACGAAAATGTTCTATTGTCGCCAGTAACTTTTTCAATGAAATGTTTTACGGGCTGCAGGATTGGTAATCGACGTCCGCGGGATCCAGAGCGAAAAACCGAAATTCTTCGGTGGAGTTTTTGCTCCGTTTCAAAATTGATACAGTTAAAACGCGTCTAGTGAGATTTTTCTAAGGCTCAGGCTGGCTATCGAGTAAAACGATCTCGTGGAAAATAAATCTCAGTCCGTGCTTGGCTGCCCGCAGATTCTTTTCCTCGGGCGTGCATAGCCCTTCGAGGAACCATCGTCCGAGAGGTTCATTCCTTGATTAAAAACCGCGATACAAATCGTCCGTACATGGTGAACGTGGGTGCCGGCTTATTCTCACCGACAGCATCGTCTTTCAGACCTTCTTCAGCGTCCTGCTGGAAGGCTCAACCATCGGATCCTTGCGAGGAATGCAAAAAGCAGACGGGCCTCGTGTATTCCGGGACGAACAATGTTCACTGACTCACTGAAATAAAAAAGAAAAACGAAACTATTTTCAAAACGACTAGAACGAATTATGGAGGCCAAATTTTACGAATAAACATTTTTATTTTACTTTCAATTCGAACGGAAACGCGCGTAACATCGTCTACGAGCGACTAGAAAATTGTACGCAACACAAAATTTACGTATAAACAGTTTTATTTTAATTCTACAGAAATAAGGATTATCTATTAAATTATTTGATGGTTATTTCATTCACCGAATGATTTGCAGAATTTTGCAAAAAGGCTTGACAGTAAAAATAAGGATTAATAAATATTATCAGTAAAAATTTTGCCAACGAACCATGACGCTCTTCTCTTTTTTAATTTGATTATAGTAAAAACAATTCGGGAAACACGATACGAGCGAACAGTGGATTATTATAACCGTGGACCGGATTACAAAAACTGTAGCCGGAAAATATAAAAATACAGAAACGAAGGGATTTATTTTCAGTTCATTTCGCGCGGTAATAAATCCCGCGACAAAGTCAACACCTCATTGCTTCCGTCTGGTTTTACCGCAAAACTGTAAATACGAAAAAACACGAACCGATTATCGTATTCGTATATAATATTACGCGCACTATCGAAGTTCACCGTACCGGTAAGGTAAAGGCAATAACCGCAACATTATTTCGTAGTTGACTACGTTTAGAGGATAATCGAATTCAAATATTCAATACGCGAGTACGCGCGCTACTGAATACGATATGAATAACGCGTCTGACCACTACTGGCTGTTTCTACTTGTTCTGCACCTCTGTGAAGCGTGTTATTACTTTCTTATCGATCGAACCTCATTCTCTAATGAATGTTTCATTAGAGTGTTTAGCATATTCTGACGTATTCGTGTATTTAATTGAAGCGAAGATAAGGATCGTTATAAATTAAGAAATTCACGTTAAAAAAATAAATACTACGCTCTGATCGACGTTAATTTATTCTCGCCGAGGTGTACAAACCTTTAAAATTCCTTTAATGAAATCACAATCATACCTTATCGACATCAATTTATTCCTTCGTGATTGCACAAACTTTTAAATTTTCAAGAAATTATTCTGCTATTTTAATTGACGTTGATTTATCCTCCCAGCACTCTACAAATCCTCAAATTTTCTGGAGACAATTTTTTTTCAGATACATAGCAAAATATTTATATTATGCAGTTGTCCCATCGTTTATATTGCATAAATTAATTCTTTGAGGAACAGTTTTCTTGTAGAACGCTGTTCTTACCGTTTCAAAAAATCCTGGTCCTCCTGGAGAGTCAAAAAGAGGAGATCGAGTTTATTTGTAGTTCGATGCGAGCAAAGAAGACCCATTGTTTCTCGAAACGAACAAATTACATTCTGTGACCGTGGGCACTTAATAAAAGAAAATTGCATCTCGTGGGTGCAACCGCGAATAAATCTTCGTTTTATCGGCGATCGATTATTCTGCTTAACCGGCCCCGCGCGGTCGAGTTCCTCGGTTCGTACAACTAACGGGAACGGCGCAATAAAGATCCGGGGCGATCTAATTTTCGAAAAAATTGAATTTGCAGGAAATAAATATCGGGGGGAGGCGGGGTGAGGGGCGAACGGCCCCGCTCGTTTCTCCGTTTCTCGTGCGAAGAACATGACGCCGCCACGAGATCACCGGGAGAAATCTCCATTGATATTTCACGAGCACTGTTGCACGATGCCTCGTACCTTTCCCGTAGAAAATAACTAGCTCCTAGTGACTTTGCGACGTTTAACTTAACGACCGGTTGTCTGCGTTATAAATGAGTGCTCAAGACAAGGATGCGTTCGTTGCACGATGAATCACCGGAGGAACACTGAAATCTATTTGACGATGTCCTCGCAGGTTCCCTAAACTGTTAAAAAAAACAGGAATTATACTTACGTATAAAATAGATGAACGATGATTTGTATATTGAAGTCAATGGTTTAGTAAAAATGTGATACTGCTTCAAAATATAAAATTTCCTGAACTCAAAAATCTTTTATGAATGCTACAGATGGTCCATTTAAATATTTATTATTTTTCGATCAAGTTATTCCAGTTATTATTGATTACATTTCGTGTAAAAATGTTGATTGAAATTTTGCATGGAAAATGTGAAACTACAGGTTGGAACATAGAGCTGATGTAGAAATATGAATATTTCACGTGGCTATTGTTAAATAAATGATGCCGAACGATTGTTTTCCAACAATCCCGGAAGCAATTGCTAGATTGAACGATCGTGGCTGATTTATTTGCGAACGATTGAAACCGTTGCGGCCGTTGAACAATTTATCGAACCGGTATTCAATCATCGTTATTACATCGAGGAATTTATTAAAAGGTCTTCGTCGTTCGATCACAGACCTCTAAAAGCAATTAGCCGGCTGCCGGTAATTTATTAAGCTCGCAAAGGTGCAGTTCATTACAGTTTCCGGAACAGGGTCATCGTGGTGCCGTCAAACGGCATTTTCAGGGAGCGACGGGCGGCGGGCAATCGCATCGACTTTGAATTAGTTCACCGCGGTACAGACGATCGGAACGAATTCTGTCTTTTCAATTCTGGACCGGGACGATTAACGCCATTAAACGAAGGCGAACGGAGAACAGCGGGCACGTGACAGGGGCGATTCAATTATTTCTTCCGGGACGAATGCCGCTAGTTAGCAGTTTAAAGGGTGATGCAGCTTCTAAAGCCGGATTAAATTTCCACGGCTTTCGGATCGCCGTAAGTCGATCCCGGCCCGGCTAGAACGAGCCAGTTCAAGTTTCGCTTATTAATTGTATTCCCACGAAGAGCCCCGGGTCTCTCTCTCTCTCTCTCTCTCTCTCTCTCTCTCTCTTTCTCTCTTTCGAGAAGTTTCGGTCACGCGTCGATCGCCGGCCCGGGCTAATTAATTGGAGGCACGAACGAAATAATGGACCCTGAAAACGGCGCATAATAATCGACTAATCTAATTGCGGACTTTTCCCCCGGTTCAAACTTCTCGGCGGAAACTGATCGCCCGGGATCATTTGCATATTTCATCCCCGTAACTCAATAAAATCATTTCGCTCGCCGGGGCCCTTTTAGAACCTCTTAATCGCCACGGACGTTCCTCCACCCCGCGCGGACGGTTTCATTCTTTTCCATCTCTCCGGTCCGCGAATTGATTCCCTTTTTTTTCCTCTTTAATTATTTAAACGACATTATCGAATGACGTTATCATGCAAATTAAATGCGCGGCCATTGGAAGCTAAATGAGATAAGGGTTTTAATATTTATGGACGTTGTCCTTTTCCTGAAATGGATGCGTTCGCGCCATTCTCGCGAAGCTGCCGAGCAAGAATGGCAATAAAAATGGTCGGGATACCTGTTTCTTGGAAAATGGTCAGATATATAAAAAAATTCTGTTACACAAGTTCACAAAGTTTGAACTCCACGCGTCCATTAATTTTGTTTTTAAAAATGCCACTAAATACCATCATTTCGGAGAAAGTTTAAAAACTTGTCTCCGTGAGCGATCGAAGAATATTTTTCACAACCGAAACCACCATGGACTTCGAAACGGAAGTGTTCCCTTTAGAACGCGGGCGTAAAAATTGATGTACGATTTTTTGTTACCGTTTTATGGCACCGGCTAGGAGCTCGGATCCGTCGCACAACGTCCATACCTGACTTTCTCTAATTTCGATAGCGCTTTGAATTCAAGTTGCAATGAAACGGGGACTAAAAATCGTGCATGAAAATTTTAATAGCTCGTTGCAAAGAAAAAACTTTGAGCCCTAAATCCATGGTGGTTAGACTGTCCATAAGAATTGCGTGGTTCTTAACCTTCAATTGCATGCACTGCACTTTCCACATAACTGTTGAAATGGAACTTCATATGGTTGCAACACAAATAAACTTTTATTCGATCAACTTTTCATGCAAAATAGAAATTCGCTAGTATAGACGACAGGTTTATTTATTCTCGAAACACTAAATTTAAGGTTTTCAGATTGAAAGTACTAGTGTTTATATATGTCCCAAATGCCTACCCAATAAAAGTCCCAGGGCTATCGAGAGACCTCGATACCTCGCCTGGATCAAAGAAGAGTACCTCCTGTCCGATCTATGTCCCCGGCTGGTCCGTCTTTTGGACATAGATCGAATAGACGCTGTAATTCCAAGTTAAAAAAAAGATACGGTCTAAATATTACTGCAAGTCGGTGTAGAAACCTGTGCGGTTTTTCAAAAATTTTGAAGAAATTCCGCCTATTTCGTGGAAATAGGCCGCTCCTCGCCGCGTTTATTTCTGATTAGCCGGCGTTCGAGTAAAAGCGGAAAGGGTCCCGGGCGGGCAGGAGGAAACGGCGCGGAAAAGGATCGAGATCGAGGATCGCGGAGGCGGCTCGTTCTCGTCGACTTGTTCGTCGATACACGGACGGGTCGCCGGGGATCAGGCTTCTAAACGAAACATCTGTCGAACAGTTTTCCACGTCGATAGGAGCGGCGGCGTCGGGCACGATAACGAGCGGGGACGGCTCGGCTCGAATTCGACAAGCAGCCGATTTTATCGACTTATGCAAATCCACGGGACGGAGGCGATAATTTATTCGGAGTCGGAACTCGGTCACGGTGGCGCGTAAAGGAACATGGTAGCCGGCGTGTAGAAGCGTATTTTTGTCCGTGCCTGTTAGCCGGGGCGCAGCCCGTAACAAGTCGTCCGGATGACAGGCCTGTCGGACGGGTGCAACTTTTCAAAGTCAGCCTGTCATAGCACGGAAAGCCCCCGTGGAATGGAAGGGGGGGCCCCGGCCCAGCCACCGTGTTCCACCAAAGACGATCGCTCATCGTTCTCTTTCCCCCACCCCGCCCCACCCCCGACAACTTGGATTTCTTCGTCATTGACTAGGGATTTTAATTAAACCACTGTAATCGATGGCAACGATCGCCGGACGATGCACTGCCGCCCCATCGGCCCCTTGTTTCCGAAGAGAAATCGATCGGGGGACACGGGCTCGTTTTATTTGACACGTGCCGAGGCCTCAGGTGCGCCGCTCAAAACGGGGCCAAAATGGCTGCCTGATAATGGATCTCCTATTTTAGGTCTCACTTTGTAGAAGGATGTGTTTACACAGAATTCAGCGATTTTGTGATACAGTGGTGGAGACATATTTTCGCACACGGCTCGAAAAAACAAAATTATCATTGGGATTTGCTTTCGCAGATCCGCTGAAAAACGCTAAGAGTCGGGACATTGACCCCTCGCACTGACTCCGGGGAATATTTCAGAGTTGATTGCGATCGTTTCGATCTGATTCTAGAATTTGAAAGTAACCAGGAAATATATCAGGACGTCTACATCGGGCCTGGGCAACTGGCGGCTCGCGAGCCACACACGATTCCTTTTCCCAGTCCTGAGACCCCACATCATGCTCCTACGGAGAGTGGGAGAAAGGGCGGGGTGCTAGGAAGCTATATAGGAGGTGAGAGATGTAAACTAGTCAGTGGTGGGGGACCTGCGCACTGGTGGTGGGGGTTGTGAAGCGACGGCGGGGAAGTAGTTGGCCAGGCTTGGTCTAAATCGCGTGCCAGGACAAAAACAGCGAACAGAAAGGAATATCTGATTTTTGTAGGTCGAAATTAATCGACGGTGCAAACAATGACTGAGAATCGATTCCAAAATCGATATACGACAAAGAAACAGAAAAGTAACGATTACGGACCCAATACAAAATTACAGTTCATTAGGAGGATGATTCTCAGTTACAGGTTCTTCGTTCCAAGAACCGAACTCGATGTTGTAACATGTTCCAGTTGGAAATTTCAGTTCATTAGGACGATGATTCTGAATGATGGTTCTTCCTGACTGTTTCGAGAGTCGGAACGGACAATAATCTTTCGTTATTCATCTCTAATAGCTTTCAAGTCCACGTTGGGGTATACCGCACGCACATTGTGCTCGAAGCTGCCGACGAACAGGCCCTTCAGTGTACTTTGGAAATGGTGTTTTGCTTTTTCAAAGGGTGTTTGTTTTTTTTCTGGTTTGTTCTTTTTTCGGAACGTTAGCTTAACGACGTTCGTCAGAGTGACTGGCGGGTTCTTCACCAGAATGGAATGATTTATTGCTCGGTCTGTTCCGGACAGTCCTAGTGTAACGTTCTCTTTGTCGTTGCTCGTGTTGATGTCATTATTAGTCCATTTGTCACTGACGCTCGTGCTCGCGGCCTTTCGTATCGCCGGGCTCGCGGATCTTTGGTGGAATTTACAGTTTTCTGGACGAACGTCGCTTTGCCGACAAAAACAGAATTGATTCCCTTTTCGTTAGCGACTGTTATTAACCTGGTCGAGGGTTTCTGGGGGGATTGGAAATGTTTCTCTCTGAGGCAAACAACTATCAGATCAGAAGAGAAAAAAAAATAAAACGAGTGAAAAGGTTCACTGGAACCGAATTTCATTTAAATTCCTAAAATGCATAATGCGATTCTTAAATATAGAATAAAATAGTACAGCCTCATTTCCTATTTCAGATTTTCCTAAATTTTACAGTCTTTACTCGATATATGTCAAAAAAACCGGTCTAGCTAGTGACATATATCGGCCAGGATATGCCGAGTGTAGGCAGAAAGACACCGCGGCAGTGGGGATAGTTCTGCGACTTTCATCGGGTAGGTTTTTGTGACATACATAGAGTAAACACTGTGAATGCAGAAAAAGCAACATGGCGGTTTTGACTATCCTTAGATGAGGCAAAATAAAAGTTGCCTGCACACAAACACATTAATAACGACGTAACAATTATTCCATTTCTTTAACCACTCTAATGAGTCGGAAATAACAGAACAGTGTTCTTAAATTCTATTGTTTCTTTCTTGCATTTCATCGTTTTTATTATAAACGTATACAATCGTAGTGATATTATTTTGCAGAATATTTATAATATCTTCCCCGCGTTACAATTACGTACCTATGCAGCGTACTGTTTTATGTAATAAGCGGTCGGTTGCGCAACAAAGGGAGAAATAGCGGCATGATCGACATAGTTGAGACACAATCACCGTGGGGACGAACGATTGAATTAATCCGTGAATTTCGTCGGCGTAATCGAATTATAACGATAAAATTCTCGCCGTCTAGAAGTCGATGAAATCATTAACGGCGTATTACAAACATTTGAATAATATATAACGACCGGCTCACGTAACCCCCGATAACACGGACGCCTGTAGAATCTGTCATTACTCGGAATTAACCGGATTATCCGGATAATATCGATATCCGCACCAGCCGGAGAACACCGATACGCATGCTCTAATGAAATGAGACGTTTCCACGTTGTTTCGAATAATTTCTACGGTCCGACGACCTGGTTAATTAATTCGACAGACGGGATATATCAAATCTCGTTAACCTGAATGATATTAATTGGCCCGGTTAAAGAATCGAAACAAAAAAACTGTTCCGGTGGACTCTGAGATCTTTTCAATCCCCCGAAGGCGATTAAATGTGTAGCGATTAATTCGTCAGGGCTGTTAGTGGACCATAAATGGTTCTTTTGACGTGCAGATGAAACAAAGTAACTATCATTTCATTTCTTTTTTGAAAGAGTTTATTATTCATTTCTGCCCAACTTATTCTGATCTTTTCATTTTTCCTTTCGGAATTCAGTATTAGTGATAACCCAATGTAAATAATTGGTAACTTCGTTAAAATTTTGTGTACTAGAAAACGCACTAAAAAAATGAAACTACATTTATTGGTATTGTTCTGTACTATCGCTTCTACGTTTCTAGAAATTTTGATTTCTCTGACAGCTGTGGGTGTTTAATTTTTTTAAATTCTTTTTTAGTGAATGAACGGAGTGTCGCAGAGGAATGATTCTCTTCCAATCAGAAAATTTCGATTCTCGCCGATTTGAAGTCGGTTCGCGCGGTAATTGATGTCGCCTGACGTTAACATCTCCGACTAAATCCGGATTGCCGAGATTCTACCGTAGATCATGCGGTTCCGCGGCAGATAAGGACGCTCATCCCTCCACTGTTATTTACACGACGCCGGGACAGTGGCTCGAGCGACACCTGTATATCTCGATGACCCATGGATTACTCATTCCTGGATGACGCGTCTAGCGAAAGATCTGATTAGAGAGCCCCAGAGCGCGACGCTGCAGTGCGTATCGCCCCTATGAAAATTAGATCGTTACTTTCAACTACGATCAACGTCATTCCAGTCGCCATTATGTGCACCCGGTTCGCAAATCTCCGCGAAATTGTCTGCCACAGAAACAAATGACACACACCGCACGATATGTATAAGAATCTATAACTTGGTGTATAAGATTTAAAGGAAAAATTGTCCAACTCAATTGTAAGAAACAGAAATTAAACAAAAATGCGTCTGCTCGATACGTGTCCAAAATACCGGTCTAGCCAGGGACATATATCGTCCAGGAGATGCAGTGAATTCTCGATATGTGTCAGCAACACGGCCTGCGTCGTGTATCGTCCAGGAGACATACGCTAGTGGGTCCCTCGACGTTTATCATCCAAGCCTTGGCGACATCTAGAGAGAAATCACTGTACTGTTCTTTGAAACACTGCCGAATTTAGAGAAGGACAGCGAAGGTCGAGCGGTGAAAGTCCCATAATAAATAAAGCAGTTTTGTTATTGGATTACTGTCTCACACCGATATACCTGACCCGTGTTATGTTTACAATCCTCGGAAATCGAGGTCATTCGAGCTTTGCTGCTCCTCAAGGAGTATACCTCGCGGCAGAGGGGATAGTTCTGGAACTCTCTTATCGGCTAAATGATTGCGACATAAAAACCAAAATTAATATTGTCCGAATATTTTTGTGAGCCACAAATGGTCCATTATTTCGTTTAATAATTTTTATTATGAAACGTATGTATATTTTCCAAATAAATTTTATATGTTTATCATCCTTAATAAATGTTTCATTGCTAGAAATAATTTCTAGGGCGATTGCTTTATCAACAAACGAATTATTAAATCATAAAGTTAGTTATACCTAGTGTCCGAATATTTATGGGAGTCACTGTACATCGAATAAAGACTGTATTTCTAATAACATTAATAAATCGAGGATACCAACGGTTAAGTCGTCTTTACAGTTTCGTATTTGACGCATCGTTTCTAGTCGTGAATGAATAATATCCGCAGTCCGGTAATTTTGCATTTTAGTGTAAAACAAAATTAGAGAAAAATTAAAAGTAGATGTCTTCGAGAATTCAGTAGAAAAATCGGACAAAAATACGGCGTTTGCGCCGGAGGGTAAACCGCGAGGTTCCGTGGATCGGTTGAATTGATTTCGATGTTGAATCGGTGATCACGATCCGCAGGAAGATCGGCAGTCGCGGAGACCTCGGGCACTTCCGGTCCGGTTCGCCGTCGGTGCTCGCGATATTACGTTTTTGACGGTGTCGCTGGCAAGCCGGGCCTCCCATTCTCGACGGATTTAAGCGTTATCCAGCTGCAGTTCCGAAGTAAACGCGCGTGACTTTAATCGAGCATAAAGTTGAAACGGCGCATAAACTCGGCCGACGCGGAGCGGCGCGGCGCGGCGCGGCCCGGCCCGGCTCGTCGGGTCGATACTTGTACGTAAGCCGGCGTCGAGGAACGTTTCGCGCTTTTAAGTTATTTCAGTCACGATGCCCCGGCCCCTTATGAATTATCGTTATTATCCTTCGGCCGTTTCTGATGCCGGCACTGAAACTTTCCCTCGAGCAGCTGAAACGTCCGCGTCGGTTCTCTTTTTCTTCTTTTCGTTTCTCTATCCGAAGCAGCTCGAACGTTATTAATCACGTGGAAATTACCGGCCAAAACATGCTACTTTGCGACACCGAACGATCACTATATTATCACGGGAAATGACGAGGTTTTTTTAAAGCCCCCGTAAATTCCGACGAGACGTCTTAATTTGTCCCGTTCGTGCTTGTTTTAAACGCTCGCACCGTCTGCTCCCCTTTTGTCTGTGATACCGTCTCGCTGTGGCAATTCCTACTCTCTAATTTCTAATTCATAACAGCGCCATTTTATAAATTATTTGTCTTAACATTTCTGGAAATTAAAAATTGTTTCAATCTATCGCAGAATCTCGATTCGCAAATGCAGCAACTAAGCCGTCAGAAAATTGTCTATCACAGTCGATGAATTTTGTCTACCTATCGAAAGTTAGATTGTGGAGCCATTAGAAGGGTTGAAAATTTTTTATTGTCCCCGACAAGGTAGAATTGTCATTTCGCCCCAGTAAAAGGTAAACGTACGTTTTCTATCAGTTCAATCTCTGGTTGATGTAATGATCGAGTTTGTCCCCGGGAAGAATTGAAGAATTTTTTCCGCGTATCTGTTGTGTCCCGTGTTTGCAAAGAGACAAAACGGCACACGGTCCAATTAGACCGCTCATCCGAGGGAGCCGGTTCCCGATGTTTCCCCCGCAGGTGTATATGAGCGTAGAATAACAAAGGAGAAAAACGTGTGTTTGCGGAGCGCGGCAAGGGTGAATTACAGGATCCCTTTGCTTTCGCTAAACCACGTCTCGCTGCGATCGGCCGTTGTAATCGCGTGCTCGATGTGACGAAACGTGGTTTTCGGCTGATCTCAAGGTAGTCGATGGGATCACGTACCAGACGATGGGTTTATTATAAGGAACGAAAATCAAACACAACCACCGCTGCCGGAGGGGGATCAGCTGGATTAAATCCTCGAGTCGTTGTTAATCCCGACCGATGTCTAAATAATCGCTTCGGACCTCGAATAACAATACCTCTGTCAATGGCTTTTTGTATCGAATCGGTACACTGAAGAGTAAAATGCATCGATCGCGAGAAACGTGGAGTTCGATACAAAATTAGTTCATGTGCGATTTAATTCGTAATTCTGTTAATAAGCTGGAATGTAACGTCTTAAATTGTTGCAACTGTTTTGTGGTTCGTCTAGCCAGTTTTGTCGTGAAATCAAATCTGCAAGTGATAGTAGTAAAATAATTGCTACGACTTTAACAACATTGTAGAGATCCAGAGAAAGAATACTGTACTAATGGAAATTTAGAGAATGCTCAAATTCCTTTAATAGATAATAATTTTCAGAAAATTCTAAAGGGGAGAATAGAATGATTAAATTATTTTAATAGACAACAGTTTTTAGAAAATTGTGAAGGAGAGAATAAAATGCTCATATTCTTTTAATAAACGATAATTTTCAGAAAATTCTATAGATGAGAACAAAATGGTCGAATCCTTGGAGTAGACAACAATTTTTAGAAAATTCTGAACAAGGGAATAAAATGCTCAATTTCTTTTAATAGACCACAATTTTTAGAAAATTCTGAAGGAGAGATGAAAATGCTCAAATTCCTTTAGTAGACAAAAATTTTCAGAAAATTCTGAAGGAGAGATGAAAGTGCTCAAATTCCTTTAATAGACAAAAATTTTCAGCAAATTCTGAAGGAGAGATGAAAGTGCTCAAATTCCTTTAATAGACAAAAATTTTCAGAAAATTCTGAAGAAGGGAATACAATTCTCAATTTCTTTTAATAGACCACAATTTATAGAAAATTCTGAAGTAGAGAAGAAACTGCTGAAATTCTTCTAGTAGACAAAACTTTTCAGAAAATTCTGAGGGACCAAACCAGACGCTCAAATTCCTCTAATACACAAAAATTCTATAAAACAGAGATCCAGGATTTCAAGCTACTAAATCGCAATAAAACATCGTTAAGAACGACGAATTTACAATCGTATACATTTCCGCAAAAGTAAGAATCGTGATTACGAAATCGCGCCGGTATCAGTTTCCCCAATAAGCAAATCGCGAAGTTTACTTTCCTTTTTCAAATATTTCTCTTTCCGCGGGTACGGAAGTTTTATCAGCTTCGTAGAGGAGAGAGAAAGAGAGAGAGAGAGCTGGATAGGAAGAGAAAAAAAAGGAAAGCAATTCTTCAAAGAAATTTGCTAGACGCACACTTCCATCTGTTCGAAAGTCCTCCAAGCCCAGACGCGAAAGAGGCCGGAAGTCAGCTACTCCGTTATCGCAGCGGCGTTACTCCTCAAACTCCCCCTCGTCGGTCTCGATCGCAGAAACTTCTCGTTCAGGAGTGGTAAAACCGCGAAGAACAGTTCCTTCTTTCGCGAAACTTCAGATAAGACCGGTATATACAGGGCGCGGTCAGGAATCCGCCGCGGAATTATTCGTTCCGCACGAAATAAGCCCGGGGATTCTGTTTTGATCCGTACGCTTCGATCATTATTCTGATTATCGAATCAAAAACGTTTGAAACGAGTGTTCTTCGGTCCACCTAATCCCTGACGATCGACTGTGAGCTCGCAAAACAATGTCATTGACATAATCTGAGACTCGGTATCTCCCTTTTTTAGAAAACCAGTAAATAAAACGCAGCTCAAGTGGTTACAGAGAGAAAGTCAATTTCTGCTCGGTAGCCGCTTTCTGCATTTTTCCGAGAAATCCGCAGTCGGCTCGTTAAAAAAATCGCTATAAAAGGTCGTGATGGAATCATAGGCGGTTAAAGCACAATTTTGACGATCCCCCGGGGCGAAAGTGTCGCGCGGCCGTAGGAAGCGGTAACTCATCCCGAACGTTTCACTTTCGAGTTAAAAGCGTTCGAGAGCGCGTCTGAGCTTTCGATTTTGGTCGATGCCGCGGCAATTATCCGACCGAAAAGCTTTGTGGGAAACGTTCTCCTTGGCCTCGTTAGCCGTTCACCGATTCAATTTTCCGAGAAGAGGAGCGCGCGGCGGCGCACGTGCGACAACCGTCGGAACGTTTTTCGCCGGTCGACGTCTGCGGCGAGGGTGTCGTCGTTCCTCTAAATATAGCGAGGCCGGTCCCGTGGCCGTGACTTTTCGGTTTCTGTGCGCCACCGGTTATAGCATTATGTCACGTTAATAACGTCCAGCGAGCGGGGGCTCTCTCTCTCTCTCTCTCTCTCTCTCTCTCTCTCTCTCTCTCTCTCTCTGTGCTTCTTGATCTTTCGGCTATCCGTGGCATTCGGCCGAGGGCGCCGCGGCAACGGCGACTTTGAAGCTTTAATTAATGACACGGGGACGCGCACGAGAGACACGCACGGTGCCCGCAAAAGATCAGCACGCCGAAATTGCGTCGTCTGATGCTCTCTCTCTCTCTCTCTCTCTCTCTCTCTCTCTCTGTCTCTCTGTCTCTTTCTCTCCCTCTCTCTCGATCCTAGTCATTTGCGGAGCGCGCGAGCTGCCGCGATAAATAATTGTCAACGTCGGGCGTAATCGTTATTGCGATCCACGGGATCCTACGCCGATTGAATCCTCCGTGATACGGCGACGCTCGACGGCATCCGTCACGCTCGCTATTCGGTTCGTCGGCTTTGTGATAGCGAACTACCAGCCGGCTTCATTTATAGCGAACTGCGGTCGCGATGCTCGCACACCAGCGAATTCGAACGCACACCGGTGCGCCACCTACAAGCCGCACATTGGTCTCGCGAATTGTTCGCGATCCTCGTTCTTGAATATCGAAGCGCACCTCCTCCTCCTCCTCCTCCTCCTCCCCTCCTTCTCCCACCCCCCTCTGTTTTGCTTTCGACTCGTTGCACGACTATAGCCGACCACGTTTCGGAGACTAGATCTGCCGCACCGTTGACTAATATTGATCGTTACGGTACACCCCCTTATAACACCGGACTCTGAAAACACCGTTTCGATAGAACGCGATGCGAAAATTCCGCGAGAACCTCCCCCATAGCAGAATACACTGTCGATTTTTCCATACGAAGACCAACATATTTATTTGGCTTCTCGTTTGTCTACGTAGATCGCAAGAAACAGGAAATGAATATTGTTTGCGACAACTGCGGGATCCAGGACAGAAATAAAAATTGTCTGCAACGACTCTTCAAGGAGCAGAAACCAAATAAAAATTGTCTGCAACGACTCTTCAAGAAGCAGAAACCAAATAAAAATTGTCAGCAACGACTCTTCAAGAAGCAGGAACCAAGCGAAAATTGTTTGCGACAACGGCAAGAAGCAGGAGTCAAATAAAAATTGCCTGTAACGAATATGTAAGAAGCAGGACCCAATTAAAAATTGTTTGCAACGAATATTCAAGAAGCAGGACCCAATTAAAAATTGCCTGCGACGGCTGCAAGAAGCAGGATCGAAATAAATATTGTTTGCCACAACTGCACGAAGCAGGAGTCAAATAAAAATTGTCTGCAACGAATATATAAGAAGCAGGACCCAATTAAAAATTGTTTGCAACGAATATTCAAGAAGCAGGACCCAATTAAAAATTGCCTGCGACGGCTGCAAGAAGCAGGATCCAAATAAATATTGTTTGCCACAATTGCCAGAAGCAGGACCCAAATAAAAATTGTTTGCAACAACTGCAAGAAGCAAGAGTCAAATAAAAATTGCCTGCGACAGCTGCAAGAAACCGGACCCAAGTAAAAATTGTTTCCAACACATCTTGAAGAAGCAGGAGCCAATTAAAAATTGTCTGCAACGAATATTCAAGAAGCAGGACCCAATTAAAAATTGCCTGTGACTGCTGCAAGAAGTAGGACCCAAGTAAAAATTGTTTCCAATAAATCTTGAAGAAGCAGGAGTCAAACAAAAATGGTCTGCAACGAATATTCAAGAAGCAGGACCCAATTAAAAATTGCCTGTGACTGCTGCAGGAAGCAGGATCCAAATAAATATTGTTTGCCACAACTTCAAGAAGCAGGACCCACATAAAATTGTTTGCAACAACTGCAAGAAGCAGTACCCAAATAAAAATTGTTTGCAACAACGGCAAGAAGCCGGACCCAAGTAAAAATTGTTTGCAACAACTGCAAGAAGCATTGGCCAAATAAAAATTGTACGAACGCAATCTTCACGAAACAGGAGTAAAATAAAAATTGTCTGCAACAGCTGCAAGTAGGAAGACCCAGCTAAGAATTTTTGCAACGAATCTTCAGGAAGCAGGACCAAAATAAAAATTGTCTGCGACAACTGAAGGAAGCCGGACCGGAATAAAAATTGTTTGCGACAACTGCAAGAAGCAGGAGCCGGATAAAAATGGTCCGCGTCGACCCCAAGAAACAACGACCGAATAAAAGTTGTCTACTGCTAAGAAGAACAATTCAGAGCACCTCTGCGCCGCGCACGCGACCCAATAAAGACCGTGGAAGCATGGAACGGTGAAAACTGAAATCTCTTCAGGGTTTCGCCGATTTTGTTCGCTTCCTGCGACGATCAAAGGCGCTGTCGGTCCGATTTAAATATTCTGCCACGACGATCGGAACCGGCTGGTTTTTTCCTTTTTCCCCCGGGCGGTTCCAGCGTGCTCCTCATCTTGTTCTATTATTATCCACGTCGGTCGGGAAGTCTCCGGGTGGGCCGTTTATAAATAAGAAGCCGGGGGGGCCCGGTCGTCTTTCGCGAATCGCACGTGGCTGGCCCCCCCGCGTCCCTCGCCGAACAACCGGCTCGTTGAACTCCTGAGAGGGCGGCACTCGAGCCTCCGAGAGGTCGATCACCGTCGATTATCGCGCCATGAATCTGGCTACGCGCGAAATCCACTCGGTGTCCCGGCGGGTAGCGCGAAATAGATACATACACCCGCGCAACGATCTGCGCTACCGCTCTCGGATGCAACCGCACCCGCGGGACCAGAAACTCTTCACGGTGTCGGCCTGTTAAACGGGGGCTGACGAGCAGACACCATTCTCTGCTCGTCGTCTTTTTTCGAAACGAACCTTCCACCGATCTTCGTGTTCTCGTTCGCAGAACTCGGCGCGCTCATCGCGAAAACGTGGATGAAATGAAACAACTTGGAAAACGTTCTTTTTTACTCGCATCTCTCAATGTAGGTTGTGATAAGTTGGAAAATGTTCTTTTTTATCTGTCATTTTAAATTTGGGTCGTGACGATAGAAGTAATAAACGATTTTCATGGTCAAGGTCGTTTGAAGGTGATCCTAGGATTTTTTGATAGGACACCATATATTTGTTGTTACCATCTAGTAGACCAACGCTCGATTCGTTGAATATATCAGCAGGAAAAATGTTTAATCCGTACAAATAAACCACCGTCAATTTTTGTGAAATGCAGACCTGCGAAAACAAGTCAGGAATGTAAAAATCGTGCCACGTTACTTTCAGCGCGTTAAAATTATTGGGAAAAGAAATAAATCGTAACCATTGAAAGAGAAGAAACGAACTTCCGTTTGATCCCAGTACATATTGACGCACAGCATAACTATTTTGCATGAAGATTCGCAGTCCAGGGACGACGTGACAGTTAGCCGGCCACGTTCCGCTAATTTTTCGTCGATCGGTTCCTCCGATTCTTTTTTCTTTTTCCCCGCCGTAAAAATGTCTCCGGAGCAACGCATCGCCGGGAGGCGCAGCGCGCAGAGATTACTCGTCCGTAACAGATGCACGGATTTGCATACAGTGCAACAGCAGGTGTTCGGCAGGCATTTGAGCATGCACCGCGGCCGGGGAACAGAGAACGACGCTCTAAGAACGGGGTCGATTAATGGGTTCGTGCCGCTCCGCACGCGATAAACCCGCAATATCGGATTGATATTAATTGGCCGCGAGGAAGCACCATAAAGACATTACGACGGTGCGCCGCGAGCCTGCGGGTAATTATTGCCGGTTTAATGCCCCATCGACCGGGAGCCCCATAGAACAGCGACAACGCCCGGCTGGTCTCGGGATGTTTGTTGTTGCTGTTGTTGCCGTTCCCGTTGTTGCTCCCGCGGAGCAACCGAACAATCGGCCGTCGCTCCTCCGGTGAGCAACGACCCTCCACGCACAGGATTTACGATCGATTTTTATACACTTTTTATCTCCTCCGAGGCCGACGGATTTATTTCGGCCGCGTTTTAATTACGGGCCGCAACATAGCACGCCGGAAGAGTTTCGCTCGCGATTCATCGTCCCGTATTTATGGCGGTGTTTTGTGGCCGGGCCGAACGACCGGTCTCATAACCTGATCGTTTAGGGTTGTTGCTGCAACGAGCACCGCGGCTTTAATACACAGATTAATTGAACCGGGTTTTGTCGGGTTTTAACCCGGAACACTCGAACGGCGAGTGTAAGGCACCACTGAAAATTGTTGTATCACTGTTCGAAATATTTTTTAAATTATCAAATTTGTTTGTATCCAATGAACTACTAACCGTTTCAGTATTGTAGGAGTAAATTGCACAATTTTCGTATGTATAACATGAAGAATATCGTCGGAAGAAATGTTTCGTTTTGGGGTTAAAATAGCTTCGAGTGCAAAGGGTTAAACGCAACCCTAATGTTGCTGCTTGTTGTTCCTGAAAAGTTTCACTGTAAAATAATTTAAGCTTGTTGCTGCGGCGAGGCAGCAGAATATGCAGATTAATCGAACGGGTTTTTGTCGGGTTTCGAAGCAACATGAAGAATCGTTGGGCGTTCATTTATCAGAAGCTGTCGAATAACCTGATCGTTTAGGGTTGTTGCTTCAGCGAGGATGCAAATCTGCGTGTTAATTAAACGGGTTTTTGTTGTCTTACATGATGTTGTACCGCGAGAGGCTGATCCGTAGTTTAGACATCGAAACTTTTGCCGTCACCACACTCTCCGGGACTGCTAATATTTGTTACTTTTATGCAAAATACAAATTTCGCGCATCAATTGCAAGACACTCGAACCACGTAGAAATCTCTTTCTTTCTTTAATCGTTTTGGTAACTTGGAAATAAATTAAGTTCTAATATTTATATTTTTAGAAATTTTAATTACCGTTCGAGATGGGTTAATGCAAACTTTTCCACGTATTTCAAGAAAACTGAACATCTACGCAGCACTATAACAAAGTAATATGATTTCTTGGACATATATGATTTTTCAAGCAAGAAATTTTAGAATCATTCCGGAAGATATTTAAGACTCTCCGTGCTGGAGTGCATCGTCTCATTAGGGATACAGTAAACGCTAGCTGAAGGGATATGTTACCTCTCAACTCTTTGAAGAAGAAGATTTTTTTAGAATATTCAGTGCATGTTCTAGAACTATCCAGATTATGTATCACAGTCATAAATTTGGTGAGAAGTAAAAAATATGAACTGATCCTTCGCTACGTAGTTAAAGTGACCTCCAAATGACCTCTAGCTCGATCGCAGAGGACTGACACATTGACAATTGGGAGCCTAGTAACCCTCGGAGACAAAGAAGTTCTAATCACTGTGCACTAAGCCCTAATCGAGGTCTAAGTGCACATACATTCGGAATTGCGAATTGAAACTTTAACAATCACGCTGATTATTTAGAAAAACGTCTGCCCATTCGATTTCAATGTGCTTGAAATATCTTCTCAGGGTCAAGAAACCATGTAACAAGTATACAAAAAAGTGGTTCTGAATGATAACCTTCAGAACATATTTCAAGGTCGTGAAAATCTCGGTGTGAGGGGGGCCCTTTTCCAAATAATTACCATGCAATTGTCCAATAGAAATTGGGATCAGAAAATTAGTAAAATACAAATTTCGACAGTCCTGCGGCTCAAGGGCTAACAGCAGCGGATAAATGTTTCACAGCTAATTGAAGTACACCGATCCACATTTTTAGACTGCATAAGATCTAGCGTAGCTTGCAATCTCGGTGAAAAATGTTCGATTAGGCGTAGCACAATTTCATGAAAGCAGGAAAATAAACCAGAGTACATATTTACGCAAGTATGGTGTTTTCTCTATATATGTCGCCAAGGCCTCGATGATGCGGAATTGCACATTGAAACTTTAACAATGACACAGATTATTTAGAAAAATGTCTCCTCCTTCGATTTCAATGTGCATGAAATATTTTCTCCGGGTCAAGAAACCAGAACCATGTAACAAGTACACAAAAAAGTGGTTCAGAATGATGACCTCCAGAACATATATCAAGGTCGTGAAAATCTCGGTGTGAGGGGGGCCCTTTTCCAAATAATTACCATGCAATTGTCCGATAGAAATTGGGATCAGAAAATTAGTAAAATACAAATTTCCATCGTTCGCTGGACAGTCGCCTTTGCGAAACAGCGTGAGCTCATCGACTGAAACGCGGTAGCAGGAAAAATAAGTAAGACCGGAGAGCAAACCTTCCATTAGGCTCCATCGGCCATGATATCATCCCGGCGTCCCGGTAAAATCGCCGGGTTATGTCCCCGGTCTGGTCATCGATTCGCCGAACGATTTCCAGCGCTGCCAGCGAAATATCAATCCTCTCAGGCATAATTACATTTGCATCGAGCAGCGTCATACAAGTTTCACGCGGCCTGTTCCCCGCCGGTGTGTGTCCCTTTCGCGAATCCACCGTCGGCCTTTTTATCATCGAGCCGGTAATTGTAACAGGCCCAGAGGGCAGTCCATTAGCCGTAATAATTCCATAAAATCCGGTTCGCCGTTCCGGCCGGTAAAACGTGGTCGTTCCGAGCTTTATCACCCACCTACCTGTCCCCCAAAGCGGCGAAAAATTCGCTTTTTACAACGGTCCGTCCGGTCGTTCTACCGTACACACGGCCCTTCCCGCGGCCATGTTTGACACCGGTGATGATCCGCCGGGGTGCACGCCCGATGATTCCACCGCGAATCCCCGCGAAATGGAACGAATTTTGCCGTGCCACCGTCGAACAAAATGCTCGATTCTCATTGCGAGCCGCAAGGCGGGGGTCGACGACCTTTAATTCGCTGCCGCATTTCCGATGGTCATTTAGATGATAATTGCGCGCTGTACAGGCCGTCCCGGGTTTTGCCGGCTCGAGTTTGTCAGTATTTTCTACGGATTATTTTATCAAATATGGTAAAGAAAATTTTGAATGAAAGAACAGAAGTTTCTCTTGGAGCTGAAACTAAAGATGTATTTTTATCGAAAATCCTACTATGCGCAATGTCTCCAAATGTCCCCAGAAATGTACTTCCTTGAACAGCAAGATTCCTCAGGACATTTGAAGCAACTTTTTCCTTTGCGGAAATGTTCTCCGCCGCTTCGTTACAGAGTTATTCACGGAAAACACGGGCCAATCAGAGCGCGACTACGGCGGACCGATTCCCGCTCGGCGACGGGCCCCGCTGAGCGAGGCGCTGGCATTGGCTGCACCGGGACCGACTGCGGTGGCCGCGCTCCGATTGGTCCGCGTTTTCCGTGAATAACTCCGTAACGAAGCGGCGGAGAATATTTTCGCAAAGGGAAAAGTTGCTTCAAATCACCTCAGGAATCGGTCCTCTCGAGTATGGTAATTTTTTAAAATAAATCGTGGTAGGGGTTAAGGAAAATATTTTTAGAATCTTAAACAATCCTCACCCGTGAGGGTTAATCGGTCGTTGCGGGTCTCGGAGGCCGAATAATAACCGTCAGCTCCTCGGAGCGATTTCTTATTTATTTCGAATTTGTAGCAGAATTTCGCGAGTGGTTCGCCACGCTCGGGAACCCAGATATTCTCCCTTTGGCCTGATAATATTGACCGCAGTGCTTGATGCTGTTTCGCCAGCAGCCCCAGGGACGCGCCATTACCGGCCTGCTGCACCGTAATAATTTAATGCTGGGAACTGGGTCAATGCCGCAGAGACGAGTCGCTTTTGTGCTACTCCGGCCGACTGATTTGCATTCTAAGGAAAATGATCGGGAGAACCCCGGGCGTTCGCCGATCTGCTCGCTCGATTGGTTCTTCCCCGTGCGTCTCGGAACCGGCTGCGTTGCGGAATCGATGCGGAATCGATGCGGAATGTAGGACCGATATTAATTAAATCCGAGGGAGTTCCGCAAATAAAGGGACCGCCGGTTAACTGTTTCGTCGGTTTGCGATACTCCCGTGTCATGTTTGCAACGGTATCGGTACTATCGAAACGCCACTTTGTGCGCTCTGCATCTTTCAAACGACGGAACGCGGTTCCGAAGT
This sequence comes from Halictus ligatus, assembly GCA_028454255.1. Lineage (NCBI taxonomy): Eukaryota > Metazoa > Arthropoda > Insecta > Hymenoptera > Halictidae > Halictus > Halictus ligatus. The sequence continues at coordinate 3,677,301 of CM052129.1, forward strand.
GGGTTTGATAATGTTTGATCATGTTTGATTACGTTCGGATGAAGTTGGCTGGAACGTCATAGGTGTGGGGCGGTTTTCCTTTGGTGGGATTTAAAGAATAATTTTGCGGGCCGTTTTTGGTCAAAATCCTTTGGAATTGGGTCTTTTTGGGGCACGCATGATTCAAGAAGGATTGTTACTTGTAAATTTTTCTTCCACATATTTTTGGAGATACTTTTTCTGGACTCCTTGGATTCCTCTTTGGTTATTTATTAACCCTTTACACTCGGATGACAATTCTGACGTGTCACTGAAAATTTTTATACCTACCATTACTGAAAATATCACATTATTAAACATTTAGGTATATGAAATGGAAATATTCGGTCGGAATGTTTGATTTTCAAATTAAAATAATTTCGAGTGGAAGAGGTTAAAAAATAATTCCTACCAGCTATTTTCAGTGAGATTTGTCTATAGAAAATTAATGTTGACTGCATAATTACTGCCGGTTAAGTGCATTTAAATCTTCACTTCTTAATATTTTCCTGATATATATTTTTGGAGATTCCTTTTTTGGAAACTTGAACAAAGAGAACTGAATTATTTAACTTGCCGAATCTAAAGGCACAGCAACCGATGTTGACCAAGCATTACATTGTGGAGTCAGGTGATGGTCAAAAGGATTTTTAATTAACATTGCCAATTTTTGGCGTCCAAAAAGGGGAGAAATTTTGCACGAACGGTAAGCTTTTAAAATTAACTTCACCTAATACGACGGTCCGTATTTAACATAAAATAATACATACGAATGGCTGACGCGAACGAGTAGGAGCTAACAAGGGAACTTCAGCGAAAATAGTTGGAACGAAAATGTAATCGTATTTTATGCTACACAGAAATGTGTAACTAAAATCGCTAAAAACTCAGTGCTGTGGTAAATATATTCTCTCGAGTGCTTTCAGTTTATTTGAAATGCTTTCACGAAATTTCGAAAATTATTAAGCATCATGAAACTTTATTTCAACACTTTATTTTGCGTGTGTGCATATATAATTGTAACTCTGAGAATTTATAGAAACGTGGAAAAAAATACACGTACCTATGTTTAATGGATGCTTTTATTTCGACGAGCTAACAGCAGCGGATAAAAGTTTCACAGCTAATTGAAGTACACGGATCCAAATTTTTAGAGTGAATAAGATCTAGCGTAGCTTGCAATCTCGGTGGAAAAAGCAGGAAAATAAACCAGAGTACATATTTACGCAACTACAGTGATTTCTCTGTATATGTCGCCAAGGCCTCGATGACAAACGTCGCGGAGTTATCCCCGCTGCCGCGGGGTGTACCCCGTGAGGGACCAAGAAGCTGGAGAGACCTCGGTCGCCGAGTGTAAGAATATTATCTCCTAGCAGATATAAGTCAGTGTCTTGGACAAATATCGAGAATTCACTTAACCAGTTTCGACTGTATAAAATCACAAATCGGTCTCTGTTCGATTGGAAAATGAAAGAATTTTACTGTTTCCTTCGAACAGGCCGGGATCATCGCCACCCGGATCGTTATTATTTCACCGAACGAACCCCAAACTATTTTTTCCACTTAATGAGGCTCTCGAGCAACTTGAACGCCGGGCTCGAGCAGAAAATTACCGAACTCCCAACAGAAAGTTTCGCGCAAAGGTGGAGGAGAGATTAATTGAATTTTGATTAGACGTCGCGGTCAGATAGACCGAAAAGGAACGGAGGTACGTCGATTATTAGGCGTGGAAGCGGAGCAGCTACTTAGAATAATTTTCATCAGAAGTTCGGGAAGAATTTCAAGGGAGGAAACCCGACGAGGGTTCGCAAGGGAGAAAGAGTGAAAAAGAGAGAAAGAGAGAGAGAGAGGGAGAGAGAGAAGCGGGGGTGGGTTTCCGGAAAGGGTGGAAGGGAGCCGCCATGATTATACCTGGGGCAATATTGAATCGAGCACGGACACGCGAGGTCGGACATATTAAGATTATGAATCCATTAGCCAGGAACGACTAGATGAGGTCGAAATACATCTCGGTAGTATTGCTCTCTAATGGATCTCTATTTTTTATTGCCGCCCCGGCCGGACACGTTTCCGGTATAAAGTTCTCTCGGCCACTTAACCGCGGCTGAATAATTTCAGAAAGCTAATCGTAAAGAACGATTGCAATTCTTGCACTTAAGGAACAATGCCGGGTGAGCTGGGCGGTAATGGCGGTCGCCGTGGAAATTGTTAGCGTGTAATGGGCTCGCTGAAAATCCGAGGAACCGTCTTAATCCGATGCTTTATCCTACTTCGTGTCAATAGGGGCCAACGGGTTCCTCGAATTCCTTTGTTTTACGTCTCAGATTTACTTTAGGATATTCTCCGCCATTTTTTCACAAAACCAGTGAACGTGTCGAATGCAGCGGACTTCGTGGAAACATAAAAATAAATTACCTTACCAGTCCTTTTCCACAGTCACAGAAAAGGTCACAAACGGTATATCCCGTGAGGAGTCATGACCTCTAGAGCTTCGCTGTCTTAAAGAATATCACCTCGCCGATATATGTCACTACTTAGACCCGTGTTTTGGACGTGTATCGAGTAACCGGTGTAAATACGAGAAATTTTGAAATTGTTCTAATGTCAAGAACCATTTTCCTACGGATAGAGTCTACGGTCTAGTACTTTGTGAAACAGACATTCATTTTGGAAGAATCTAAACTGAAAGAAAATACTGACACTTATCCGGAGAATACCGAGCTAGCCTAGGCACGGCGATGAAAGGAGTCTCAGGATTAGCGTAACGAGGGTCGCCGTTTTTTCATAGAGGGAGAACGTACACGGTACAGATGAAACATCTTTGTTAGCATTTTACGGGGCTCGAAGTACCAGTTAAGTCGAACCCACCTCCCACGTACGTAACTATAGGAACGAGTTCTGCGGGTACAGTTGTACAGCGCTGCTAATGTGGCCGGGGGAACGCCTCCATTCGTTCCAGAAGTATTCGCGGTAGCCGGTTCCCGTAATTAAACCAACAAGTCGGATTTAAGCTGCCGCGCGCCTCGCAAAAGGAGGAAAAAAAATGGCGGGGGAGGGGGCAGTGGGGAAACCAAGAAGAGAAGGCCCTTTTACGATCGACGACCAGTTCTTCCACGGTTTCGACCGATGCTCCGACGCCGTCTGTTACACCGCGCCGCTTTTATAATTACGCGCGGCGCAATTAAACCCCGCGAGCTACCCGCGATAAATGCACACCATCGAACCCCCCCACCCCGCCCCACCCGTACCCGCGCAATTAAACTGCCGCATTATGTTAATTAAAACGTTGATATTTATTGAAGGCGGCGCGCGGCCAACGGGCGCGGCGATTTCTCAAAGCGATCGCGCGACGCTTTCGGCTCTGTCCCCAAAGATGTTTGTCGAGACGACCGATTTCTCGAAACGACAATCGATTTTTTTTGTTTTTTTTTTTAAGTCATTGGTTGCAATTGACGGAGACGATTTTCATTTGAGTAGTTCAAATCGTAATGAATGCGAATGTTCAGATGTGCAAATTAAAAATTGTCCAATTTTGAAATGAAAAAATTACTTTAATCTTTCTGTTATTTTAAATTACACCAGCACGTTTCAAATTATTTGAATCTTTCTATTATTTTAAATTACACATTTTCATTACAAATTTTAAAATCCACAGCCTTAATTAATTGAGTTTAGAGCCCAGAGAAAATGGTTACACTAAAAAATTTATGTGAATTCCTGAAATAATGCTTTTTATGGAGCAATTTGTACAATACTGACACTATATTTATTGTATACACTGAACAGACATTAATTTGTATTTTTCCTTTCTGTTTCAGGTAAGTGGAGTCTTCCTTTCACCTCTTGTCGCTGTTAAACGACTTCTACAGGGTGTCTCATACAAAAGGATCAATCATAAAGTCAGAAAAATTAACCTCTATTTAATACTGAATCTACTGGTTACTAAAAACAACACAGTTTTACTTTATAAAAAGTAACCTCACTCAAACCTTAGAAAAATAGCAAAACGAAATGTATTGAGATTTTTCCCAATTTTTATGGAACTATATCTACTGGATATATGTCCAAAGCACGGGTCTGGCCGGAGACATATATCGTCCAGGAATTACAGTGAATTCTTGATCTGTCAACAACGGGTTTTGCCAGCGTCGTTTATCATCCAGATGAGATACGGTAGTGGTAAAGCGGATAATTTCGCGACGTTTATCATCCAGGCCTTGGCGACATATATAGAGAAATCACTGTACTAATCTTCGATACACCGCCGAACGCAGAAAAGTAGAACGAAGCTTGAACGAAGAAGTTCCCATAAAAAAATAATGAAAAATAAAGCAGTTTTGTTATTGGATTAGTAGTGGTCTCGCACCGATATACCTGTATTATGTTTACACTCTTCGGCGACCGACGTCATTCGAGCTTCAGGCGTACCTCGCGGCATTGAGGATAGTTCTGGGACTTATATCGTGCAGATATTTACGACATATATCGAGTAAAGACAGTAGTGCGTGCTTGAAAATTCAAATGTATCCAATCGTTAACCACGGTAGCATTACTACAGTTTCAAGAATCATACCTTGAAGATGATGTGTTCCAAAACACACATATCGCAGTCCAGTCACAGAATTACGCTGTACAGTGCTAATTACACGGTCGTCCATCGCTCTCCGCAACCGGAAACCGGTTCCGATCTCGAAACGATCCTCGAGCAACAATTCATCGGAGCGTACATCCTCGATTAGGCGTTCCGTTATCGGGCACCGGCGTTTTTTTTTTTCGGTGATGCTGGGGGCATCAGGAACGCTTCGAAAGATATTGGATCGGCGCGCTATCGGCTGCAAAGCTGAGCGGTTCCGCGTCCGTTTTGTCAGGTGTTGCGGCGAACCCTGGGCGCTTTTGGCAGCGCGACGCTCGCAGGTAAACCGGCGCGCGATACGCGAAATGGAAAAGCCCGCGGCTCACTTTCGGCCCGATAACGCCGTCATTGATAAATTATGCGGCCGTTCGGTGGCCCGCAACCGGACGCCGAATCGATACGCTGATAGAGGGCCCCCCGCGTTTCTTGTCGCCTCGTTCCGCAATGGGATCGTCGCTCAATCTTAGTTAGCGCGCGCGTTTTTCTAATATCGCACAGTCGTAGATCATCGACCCTTCAGCGTGGAAGTGCCGTTGAAAAACACTCCGATTGTATCTCTCCACCCCGTTAACCCTTTGAAGTACGAACGATCCGTTTTATTTCATTCTGCGATGTGTTACTTCGGTAACGTCTGCGAGAGATCCGACGATAGAACTCTTTTGTTTTTAATTATTTTTTTGAGAAATTTTGGTGGATATATTTGCCAAGTTCTCCCGATCAAAACGAGTCCAAACACGACACAATTCGAACCATGCTCAGTCATTTAATCCACGATTCAGTGGAACCTCGATTATCCGAACCGATGTTGCCCGGACTCTATATTATATGTTTCCACGTGCAATACATATGCGACATACGGATCACTGTATAATCGAGTAAAGATTTAATTTAGTACTGTAGCTAGACAACGATTAGTTCGGATAGTAGAGGTTCTACTATATCGCGGATTAAACGAGTAAACGCGAGGCAAATCGTGTCGTGTTTGGTATCGTTGTGATCAGAAAAGTGTCACGAAGGTGTCAGTAAAAGTTTCATTAAAAAACTAAAATCAGCGTGGAAGGTTGACCTTCATCCGTCCCCTGTTTCTAAATTCGACATAATTTTCATTGCTGTTTCGAAGTAGATCGATCTATGCTAGTTGCAAAGAATTCATAAGAATTTTACTTTAATAATCGCGGGGCCAAGCGCCCGGGCAGAGAGTCATGTTGCAGCGATCCAAGCGATTCGGGTCGTTCAAGGTCGCCGAATCAGCAGCCCCGCTACTTTTCCGGCCGGCGTGGCCATGCTTCGGCCGTTTCGCGTGCGATTTACAGTTCACGCGATGCCGCAATCGCGGCGTTGTCAAAGCGGCGATAAATCCGGTCGATAAAGTCCGCGATGGCGGGCCGCGTCCCAGTCGAAAATCCCGCGACCCCGTTTTCGCCATTCCGGTTAAATGTGTGCGCGCGCGCGCGCGCGCCCGCGTTCGGTGACAATTCACGCGAATATATTATTCGTCTAGGTGGTTTTTACTATCTGGCCGGCGCAATCGGCCCTCCTCCGGCCGCAAAAACAAGCGAATAATAAAGCCAATTCACCCGAAGCGACGTTATCGCCGTCGGTTTCGTGTTTTTCGCGACGCGTCGGAACTCTCCGGGCCTCGACGGTATGCAGCAATGAAATGCAAATACGAGGACGAAGGATTCGTCGAGCGTGGACGATGTTTAACATGCCGACTGCCGTACGCAAAACACCTACAAAATCATGACGATTTACAGTAGTATCGCCTAATAGATCGAAGAATTAACCTGCATTCTCGATATATGTCAGCAACACGGGAATTGCCGGCGTCGTGCGTCGTCCAGGTGACATACCCGCGTTATGTTTACACTCCTCGACCTCCGAGGCGTCTCCAGCTTCGTGGGCCCTCACGTGGAGTATCCTGAGGTAGTGGGGATAATTCCGCGACGTTTATCTTACAGACTTTGGCGACAGATATACAGATATCACTGTTTTAGGTTCTCCCAAGATTCTCTTTCGATTCATGTGCGCAATGCGAAAAGGTACTTCTAAGAAATTAGATTGCATGGTCCTGTAAGAAGAAGATTAGAAAATAATAAAATATTAGTGCAAGAATTTGTCAAAATATTAACTTAACTATATATTGAGCTTGTACAGAGGGAAAGAAATTTTTAGGGCAGTCTAATGGAATTAGTTATTGCACTATATATTGAGCTTGTACAGAGCGAAAGAAATTTTTAGGACATCCTAATGGAATTAGTTATTGCAAAGAAACATATAGGAAATTATTTAGAAAAGGGGCCACCTTACCCATTTCTATGACCTTGGAATATCTTGTTAAGGTCATCCTTGAAATATGTCCCCAAGGTCATTGGTCTCAACAAGTTTTCCCTATACATGTCGGCGCCGCTTCTGTTGATCAAATTGCATGGTGGGTAAGAAGAAGATTAGAAGATAACAAAATATTAGAGCAAAAATTTGTGAAAATATTAACCTAACAATATATTCAGCTTATAGATAGCGAAAGAAAATTTTGAGGCAGCCCAATAGAATTAGTTATTGCCCAGAAATATATGCAGTTATTTAGAAAACGGTCCTCCTCGCCGATTTATGTGTCCTTGAAATATGTCCCCAAGCTCATTGGTCTGAACAAGTTTCCCCTATACACGTCGCCGCCGCTTCTGTTGATCAAATTGCAAGGTCGGGTAAGAAGAAGATTAGAAAATAACAAAATATTAGTGCAAGAATTTGTCAAAATATTAACTTAACTATATATTGAGGTGGACATAGCGAAAGAAATTTTTAGGGCAGCCCAATAGAATTAGTTACTGCCAAGAAATATATGTAGTTGTTTAGAAAACGGTCCTCCTCGCCGATTTATGTGTCCTTGTAATATGTCCCCAAGGTCATCGGTCCGAACAAGTTTTCCCAATACGCGTTTCCGGCGCTCCCAGTGTTGAAATCGCCTGGGAAAGCGTTTGCACGGAACTTCCCCCGGTGCATTCATCAAAACGTACCGCGTAAAAGTTGGAACACCATCAAACTCCCATAGAAAGACGCTGGGGTCTGGTCCCGTTCGCAGAAGTCGGGGGATGATTTCGCATAAAGCGAGCGGCGCGAAGCGTCGGGAGGATATTCGGGCGGTTTAAACCGCCGGTGTAAAAGGGCACCGGCGGACTCCAAGCTGACGGTTATCATCGGCAGGTAATAAAGCTTCGTAAATACCCGGGATAGTTCGAATGAAAGCGGCGCCGCAGCAGCGGCACGGCGCGGCGGCGGCGTAAAGCATAATTTTTCGGGTTTCTGCGGCGGGACGGATTATACGCGGCCGTGTTTCAACCCGTGGGCCGCGGGCATCGTTAGCCGGCAATAAACTGTCATAATGTGAGAAATATTTGTCTAAAGTATCTGACGCGGAACGGAGGGGGGCCCCGGTAATTACGTAAAAAAGTGGCTTTTAACTAAAACACATTACTAGCCGCCGGTGCACTTTAACTCGTCCCGTTGCCGATGAATAACAACCATCCCCCGATTAACGCGTTGCTCGCCGGGCAGAAGTTTTCGCTGCGAAGAAAATGAAATTAAAGCGACAAGAGACGGGGAGGGGGTGGGGAGGAGAGGGTGGGGATAAATAAAGGAAAGAAAATATGAAGGATGACGGCACGGAACGACGGTATAATAACCCGCGGAAAGAAAACCGGTGCCCTTCGGGGTCTTAATCCTCGCGTTTTACGGGCGCTTTAGACGGTTTTAAGCTTGCGTCTTCTCGTTACTTATTGCTCCGGCATAATTTATTACCGACGCGTCATTTATGGCCCCTCGTATATAGACTCGCCGCGATACGCGAGCGCCGCGAATACGGGGGTGGCGAAACGTAAATCTTCATTTGGATCATCCTCGGAAACGATTCGAGATCTCCGTCGAGGATCGAACACCGGCGCTTTACGACACCGAGAGGTGGATTACGCGACCCGCCGGGATTTTCCTTCGTGTTTTCGCCTGATTCGTCTTTGTTTCACGCCGTACGAGAGCTCGATCCGACCCGGAAAATCGGAAACTCGGACTGCGGTGGCACTGTTTATTGCACGCGGATTACTTCTTCTTAGT
>CM052129.1:3686158-3731322 GCA_028454255.1 Halictus ligatus
TGAAAATATTTTTTGAAGTCCGTCTTTGATCGAAAATATCCAACGTGACGCTTGGTCATGTTTCAGAGAAAATGGCACAGCTTCCGATGGAATTAGGCTACCAGGACGAAACTTGTCTCATACTACACCGGAAATGTTGCGGAACAAGACAAAAATAGAAAGAAGCAGGAACAAATACATTTCGACTTTGAAAATATTTTTTGAAGTCGACGTTTACTCGAAAAGTTTCGACGTGACCTTTCGATAGAATCAAGATGGAGCGGCGAAACTTGCCCTAAATTAAACCGAAAATGTTGCAGAATGAAACATAATTTTAAGAAAGAGGTGGGAATAACTTTTGACGTTCAAAATATTTATCGAACTCGACCTTTCCTCCAAAAGTTGTGAACTTGTGGAATTTAATTTCACTAGTTCCAAATCGCAGATTTCTATTTTCCCGATAAACCAAAATCAAACCAACGTACAAGAACTAAAAATTGCAAGAGTTTATTTACACCAATTCGTTGCCCTTTGTGTAAACTTCAGAGACCCCGATATCGAAGTGTTCCCATTGATGTGGGGTATAATTTCTCGTCGCTATGCTATCGATCGCATCTTTAATGGCCGATCTCGCGGCTCCATCGATCGTGGAGTAATCGACGGCATTTGATGGCCACTATACGTGTATACTGTGCGAACCAACGCGAAGCCAATCGTCATCGAAACTTTCGAAACTCCTCGACGTGGATTAATCAACAGAGCCGAGCGACTCCATTTACACTGCTCACGTAACGCGAGACTCATGAGCGCTTGATCGCTCAATTATTTAGACCAGAATCCGACCAATGAAAGGAACTGCGGCCGGCAAATAAGCGCGGAACAATTTATTCCGCAATTATAGTATATATGCGTCTGGTCGTTCGGGATCGCGGAACGGCAACTATTTACCCGTGACAGTAAACGATCGTCCGACGAGTCATTAAAATCTGCGTCGACGGTGTCTATTACAAGCACACGCGAACGATATTTCAAAGAATTCTGGATGCGCGAGGCGGTATACGATGCTAACAAGATTCATCGGCGCAATGCTCGCTGGAAAACGAGCCTGTCCCCGTAGACAAAGCTACAAAGATCATGATGCAAGATGCGGCCGAGTGTCGGCGCATACTCGCCGGGACGCGTTATACGGTGCTCGTATATTATATCGTTCCGAGTATTTGGACATCTGGGGGAATTTAATTAAGACCCGTTCATTGGAATTGTTATGCGAGTACCGGTCGTCACCGTATATCAAACTGAATTTTTTAATTAAACTGGGACACATGCTCTCAAGTCCTGGATTTGTAATTTTAAAGTTAATTTTTTCATTAAAGTGAGATACACTCTCAAGTCTTAGATTTGTAATAATCGCTATTCTGATTTTTAATCGCCAGTCTAATCTAGTCTTTTATTTATTCGCTCTACAAGATTTATAAGACAAGAGTTAATCTACCGGAAGCTCGTTAAGGGGTACGTCTAATTGATTATAAAGTGCTTTCCCGAGGAGATTTATTCACTTTTCTGGGCTTAAATTACAGATGGAAGATTGCACTCTATGCTAGGTCTATTTAGGTTCAAAGGAAAATTCTAAATCATGCCGAAAAATTGTTAAAAAAAAAATTGAAAAGTTGTACAAAGAAAAATTGTAAAATTTTAAGGGTTATTTTAAATTAATTTTAAAATGCATTCCCGTAGGAATTTTGAAACATTCGAGGCTTAGAATTGAAGCTTGAAGATCGCACTTTGTGATGAGTCTATTTACATTTATTCAAAAATTAAGAATCACATGGAGAAGTTAATAAATCCCGACTAGGAACACGGAAAAGAATAAATGAATTTCAATGGTCACTTCGAAACAATTTTAGAGTATATTCCCGTAGTAATTTGTAACCTTTCGAGGCCTCAAAATAAATCTGGAAGATCTGTGACAAATATGTTGAAGGTCACAGCAAAATTGTAGACCTCAAGGAAAAACAAAAAATCCCCAACCCATTTTCATTTCCCCAACCATCTTACCACCAACAGCGCACAATTTTCCGCGCGCAATTTCAACTAAAAAAATTTCTCTCAGGCGACAAACAGTTTCCGGTGACCTCTAACCGGCTGTGCCGGGGCCCACGACATCATGTTCAGCCTCGACCGTGGCCGATAGGTAAGACGAGGGGGCGCGCGCGTGCTGGCGTAGACCGCGCGGCTCAAAATTGATCTTTCCTCTTCACCGTATCATAACATTCAGATTTTATTGCTCGGCCGGGCCCGGCCGGCCGTAGTGTTTGCAATACCTTTCACCTGTCATCCGGGCGACGAAGACGCAGCTGCAACAAGGATACCGTGACTCCTGGAATGCCCGGGCGCCGTGCACCGTTGCGAAACTAGCGTCTGAATTTATCGAGCTGGCGCGCCTCCAGATGGAGGTTTCTTTTTCGCTCGTAACCGTCCGGTTGTTCTTCATTCCCTCTCGCCCGGCCCTCTGCTCTCCCACGGAACCCTCTCTCTCGCCACCCACCCTCGCCGCGCGACGTCAACTCGGTAAAATCAAATATTAACGATCCACGGGCCGGGAGTCGCGGGACCGCGGTTCCCAAGCGTGTAACATGACGACACGCGCGAGGACACGGGCCGCGTGATGTATTATCCTTGCGTCACCGCCGCGGAAATAGCCCGGGGCAGACACGGGCGAAAACCGCGGAAAACGTGCCCGGAGAAAAATGTCACACCCCCGTACAACCACCCGTGACTGCAACGTTGGTTAATCAAGCGGAATACGCCCGCCATCGGCCGCTTTGCAACCCCCAAATGTTCGCCCCACGGAGTCCAGGGTCTAGGTTCCTCTTTCTGCTAATTCTTTGAGATTGAATTTATCAGGTGACTGCTTAACAATCTTCTTTAATCGCTTTGCACTACGATTTATTTTAGCAAATAAAAAATCTTCCCTGAAGGGTGCGGTTCCTGGGGTGATTCGAAGCAAGTTTTTCCTCTGCGAAAATGTTCGCTGTACAGTGGGCAATTTGGACAAAATCGGATTCAAAATCAAGGAACTTTCGATAGAAATGAGGTAGAGCGATGAAACTTTTTTTAAATTAAAGCTCAAACTTTGTAGAATATGGGAAAAATAGGAAGATTATTACCATCCAATCATTTCAACGAAAAAATGATTTCATTTGTTTTTGTCACAAAAATCTATTTTTTGCAAAATCCTGAGGTCGTAGAGAAATTTTGAGACCAGATTTGAAATCAGCGTGAAAAATCTATGGGAAATGATGCTTAGCATGTTAAAAAAAATTTCTTTCCGCGCGTGGTATTGGAAAACCACAATTTTCTTGAATTTCTGCTCGTTTAACAAATTTCCTCAACGTTAAAAAACGTTCGTATCACAATCTCCCTATTTTTCCCATATTCTACAAAGTTTCAGCTTTAATATAAAAAAAATTTCATCGCTCTACCTCATTCCTATCGAAAGTTCTGTGATTGCGAATCCGATTTCGTCCAAATTGCCCACTGTAGTGCCGCTCCGTATTCGCGAACAACACCGACCAATCAGAACGCGACCACAGCGGCCCGATTCTCGCTCGGCCAATGGCGGCGCCTCACTCAGCGGGGCCTGTCGCCGAGCGAGAATGGGTCCGCCGTAGTCGCACTGTGATTGGTCAGTGTTTTTCGTGAATAACTCTTCAACGAAGCGGCGGGGGACGTTTTCGCAAAGGAAAAAGTTGCTTGGAATCACCCGGAGAATCATCGCCGTTCGTGGGGATACGTTTCCAGGACACCCCGTGTATCGATGTCCCAGGGTCACCGGTAAACAACCGTTGCGCCCAACAGGGAAATTAGCGTACAGCAAACCGCTCTCGGCTAACTTTCCGGGCACTCTGCTGCGCTCGAGAAACTAACAAACTCTCGGGAGCGACGGTGAAGTGGACACGCAGCGTAACCGACTTCGGCAACTGGTTCACAGGTCGGTCATGGGAACAGTAGCGAAGTTGAGGGAGAAGCTGGTGTATCAGTGACGGGGCCGGCATTGTCCGGAGGACTTACTGGTCGGTGTCTGCTCGGCCAAGTCAAAATCGAATCATCGGAGCGGCGACCGCACACGGAACCGGTCCAACGATGATCGATCCGTTTCGCGCGGATTTTACCGCTCTTGCATCCTCCGTGGATCACTGGCCCGTTCACGTTCCGCAGGATCCAGGATTCCGGAGGATTGTCCCGCGGACACGTTACCGAGGCGTTGTCCGCGAGCATTGTACCCGGCGACAGGCGATTCGTTAGGCGAAACCGTTCCACAAAGACAAATGCTCTTGCGTCGTGGATCGACGATCTATTCTGCGCGTCACGGGAGACAATGAACAATTTATTTTGAATCGATATCGAGCCTAGTTAGGACTCGATGGTATTGTGAATATAATACAGACACAGCGTTTACTCGATATACGTCGAAAACACGGGTCTGGCCAGGGACATATATCGTCAAGGAGATATTATTCTTTGATCTTAAGGTATACCCTAATCTTTGTAATTTAAAACTATCAGAAATCGTAATTTTTGCGAGTCCAGCAAACCATTCACTTAACAATTCCTATTTCGTACATATTTTTGAAAGCGCCGTTTTCTATGTACAGTGAATTCTCGATATATGTCAGCAACACGGGTCTTGCCAGCCTAGTGTTATTGCCAGAGTTATGTTGACCGAGGTATCTCGAGCTTCGTGGCCCATCACGGGGCCAGTTATTATACCCCGCGACAGTGGGGATAATTTTGCGACATTTATCGTCCATGCATTTGGGACATATATAGAGTGAACACTGTACTACTTTAACACGTTGTCTGCCATGTCACCCATATGTGGGTGACGGAATTATTTTTCTAGATTTTAAAACTAATTTCTACGTTAATATTAGGCCTACCGGAAAGTTCTGTCCGTTTTTGACTTGAAAGAAAATAACACAATTTTCATACAGTTAATAATATTTATTGTGGAATATACTCTCCATCGTTTTACATGGGTGCAAGTGCAATGATAAAGAGAGATGGTCAACCGAAGTCAACTTGTAGTGTCACTTGGTGTTAGAGTTTATTCGTGGATATATAAATATATAAATTTTTAACGTGTGCATCAATTTTAGCAACGATTAAATTAGATTACAGAAACACGTACTCCTCACGTTCCGCGTTGCAAATTGCCATAACATGGAGTTGTCCATTATTTTAGCGCACGCATCTAGACCCCCTATAATCTGGCGCTCACGTCAGATGACTGCCGAATATATAAAAGGTGCGAATTACAATAATACTCCTTCACACTTGGTGTGACACTATCGGACAGAACTTTCCGGTAGACCTGATATACTTATTATACCAAATTTGATTGGAGTCTGTAAAATGCAAGGCAGGACCACTCAAATGGAGGACCACTCAATATCATACATTTAATTTTTCTAATTTTCATTTTATCAAATAACTTACTTCGATTTTATGGAATTTTTGAGGTTTTTCGTTTGGCAGTCAAAGTGTCGAGCATAATTGCGTCCGCGGGAGATGACGAGGAATAACGCACGCAGGTGGGACAAAGCACGGCACAGTAATTTGTACTCTGTGTCGTTCGTGTTCCTCATCATCCGACGCACAGTCCGGTGTCCAATAAAAGACGAACGCGCACTTCCGGCCGCATTACGGGACATCAGACTTTCAGATTCCAGATAAATGGCGATCCCCGTTTCGCGCATGGCCTATCAGAAGATTGCACGTGTCGCGACCACGTTTTTGCATGGCCCCTTCCACCGACACGCGTATCCAGAGACCCTCCTCTTTGTTATTACGCTCTCGCGACTTTTCCACGCCGTTTCTGGGCTAATTGCCGCGTTTACGTAGTCTCTCTCTCTCTCTCTCTTTCACCCTCCCTCTCCTCGTCTAAGCTAATCGCCGCTCTCATTGTCCCCCGACGATTGGCGGTTTCATTGTTCCCGCACCGGTGAGCCCGATTTATTTGACCAGCAACGTTCGCCTAGCCGCGATGACAGCTTCAACGCGCTGGACTGCTCCTGTTGCGTGTGCACCAGCCTCGCTCAATTGAGCTTTTTACGCGAGCTTTTTCTAGAACCCGGCTGCCTCCGCGGGGCTCGCATTAATTTGATCCCGGCCCTTTTATTTCATCGACTGGCCTTCGACTCCCGGCGCATGGAGTTTGATTAAATCCGTTTGACTAAATCTCGATCCATACGGTTCCCGTCTCGACGCATCTCTGAGATTCGCTAGATCATTTTTATTTTCTAGCTTTTTTAGCTTCGTTGATTCAGCAATTTTTGGACACCGTTTCATAATTTTTGAACATCCGAGGACTTTTTAACGGATCCTCGAACAGCCATAGCAGTTCGAACGGTACACGAATAAGTCAGAGTCCTCTCGAGGCAATTTTTCAAAGACGTCACCGGCGCGAACTATAATGCATTGTCGCGCGAGGCACTAACGGAAAATGGGAACACGCCAGTCTTAAAAGAACGTGAGAAGTATCCGAAGGAAAAGAAGTGTCGGCGTTAAACAACCGTGATCCCCGAATGGGTCCGAGCAGCTTATGGCTGGAACTTACAGAGGAACAATGAGTTTTTTATGTGCAATAAAGAGCAGCCTCCTTTTAGAGGGAACGCGTTATTCCGGCTAGCCTCGAAAGGGCCACCGAAGAATAAATGTCTACGTACAAAGACTATTATGCCCGAAGAACACTTGCTAACTTTGCACGTAACACCGTCACGATCCGGATCGAAAAAATCGCGGGGAAACCTAATCGTTGTCCATCGACGAACAAGCAATTGGTTAAACTTTATTTAGGGAAACCAGGAATTTTTAACTGTCTTTCACGCAGTCCTCTAGATTTTGGCGTGAAAATGTTAAAAATCCAAGTTTCGTACGTAGGAGATCACCGGTTGAAAAGTTACGCGCGTGCAAAGGCGAGCGATTTTCAGCGTTTTTCACAGGTCAGGTTTCCCGAGGTGAAGTTAAGCCGAGCGATACATCGATCGCATGATTTCGAAAGTGTCCTAAGTAACAGGCCGATCCCGGGCGCTTCTGGTTCGCTGGTTCCTGCGAAACGAGCGCGCACACTCATCGATCGGGCTCGCGAAAAATCGGTCGCCACGTTCGACTCGTAAATCTCTCGGCTCGGGTCGACTATTATACCATGGCACCGTAGCGAGGCGCAGAGCGCTCTAACTTTTGTTCACCGGCGGATCAAAGCGGAAAATTATTCGAACAATTCGGGAGTAGTAACATTCTAAGATTTGTGAGTACTATAAATTTGCAAGCTAGTTGCGTTGGAATCTAAAACTAGCAATATATCGACAACAATAACTCAATGATAGCTCCGTTGAAAAGTCTCGAGGTCAACCCGTGGCTCTATAAAACGGAGAACCATTAAATTTGATGACCGGATATAATTGTAAATAAATTAATTGCAGCGCGACGCACAGTGGTCCCAAATCGCCAAAACGTGGTCGAAACTTATTAAAAAATTATTGGTTCTGCTTGACAAATTGGTATTAGGCCGTTTTTGAGATCGCTTGACATTAGAAAAAACAAAATGGCGAATCCAATATGGCGGACATATACATTAAAAAATTATTGATTCTGCTTGAAAATTGGTATCAGGCCGTTTTTTGGGGTCGCTGACCACGAATCAGAATTTGAAATTAGAAGAAACAATATGACGGATCCAATATGGCGGACATATACATTAAAAAATTGTTGGTTCTGCTTGAAAATTGGTATTAGTCCGTTTTTGGGGTCGCTGATCATGAATCTGAACTTGAAATTAGAAAATTCGCTGTCTCACGTTGACCTGACCGAGGGGAAACACTATTTCTCCGGATAGCAAACACTACCCTTTATATTGTATAAAGTAGGTATTCCATTCGCACGTCATAGTTCCCAGAGAAGAAAGAATTGAAGAATTGCTTGTCTTTTTACGTACAATGAGATCCCATAATAAAAAATATAGGTTTTCATTTGAAAAAACAAAGTTGCCCTTCAAATGACATTGAAACGCCATCCAAATAAAGAACTGATACTGCCTTGGACAGGTGTTTTACACTTTTTCAATATTTTTGATACTTTTCGAGATATTCAGCTGCAAAATTTTCAAATGTACAGCCGGTATAAAACAGCGTTCGTGTTTGAAAAGTATAAAAAAAATTTTGGATATATGATTCTTTATAAAAAAACTGATATTCTATTCATATAGAAAGACTTAGTGCATATCTCTCACAGTTTGACAAGAAATGCAAGGAAAGCACATAAAATACCTACCCTGCGTTACAAAAAACAGTGCTACGACCTTAGGGGCACCTAGGGGCAGTTAATTTTTTTTTTAGAATTGCAAGATAATACTATGTAGCAGAAGCTCCAACAAGTTTCAGCGTGGTACCAACTGGGACTTGCAACTTTTACTCCAAATCGTAAAATTTATGCCTTCGCGTTTACTCTTTCACTGCATAAACAGTTATCAGTTAACAATAAACATTTGGCACCAAAACCTATGCAACTAACCTCCACAAACAGCATCCATACTGCACACAATTAAAATCGAAACGTTTCCACACAATGTGTACACTGTGCGCTTGAAACTCGCAATGTGCTTCGCGAGCTTAAAAAGGGTCAAGCTTAAAGGGTCAAGGGTTCACCAGCTTAAAGGGCTTATGGTCTAATGAACTCGAAGTTCGGACTGCGACTGTTGGCCACAGGTATAACAAAAACGACCTTTTTGCCGTCTACCCCCACTTAGAAACCAAGAGTAAGCAATCCCATACTTAAAACTTACCCAGCTGAAAGTTCATATTTTAGGTTTTCGCCAGGTTTTCCGACTTTGGGGCCACTGTGCGGTGAAACACCGTGCTACGTGAGATAACGGGGGAGGGTAGGGGAGGGGGGCAGCGAACAGGTCGCGGGATCGATCGTTAACGCGATTCGAAAGGTACAATCGGCCGACAATGAACGGCGTCGTGTACCGGCTCTTTCTCAGGCGTCGCGTCGCTTCGCCGATCTTATCGCGGCCCCTGTTTTTTCCTCTTAATCAACGCGCCGGGATTTCTGCGAATGTGTGCCGGTGGCGCGGCGCGCCTCGTGTCGGGGGTCACGATTCGATAAATGTTACGCGGGGATTTGCATAGGGACCACATGCCTCGGTGCCCCGACGCCCACGCGTAGAATCCGAGAGTTCCCTCGGCGAAATGGCGTGTCGTAATAAACCGAGCCTCGTATAAATTACCTATCGACGCGAATGTTTATGAATCTGTTACCTGGACGCCGCCGCCGCCGCCGCCGCCGTTCCGTGCCGCGGCCCCGTCCGCTTAATATTAAATGGCTGGACGGTTCTTCCCGAGGACCATTGTCCGACGTCCTCGCATCGATCAACCATGGCAATCCCCTGCCTCGAAAGCGTAGCGTATTCGTTTTATTGCCGCGTCGAGTGTCACGCCTGCGACCCCGAAAACACCTCGAAACGATTTGTTTAACACTAGGGACCTGGCAAAATGACGCGTTCTGATGTTCTTAATGATTATTGAGATTGTGAAAGTCCGTCTACGTGGAATTACTCGACAAACTTATTTCCGTAGGTGTATATTGTTTAGAAAATGATTATAAGGTGATGTAAAATACTCACTTTTAATGCTCCGTGAACCTAGTGTTAACAATACCAAAATTGAAAAGACCGACTTCATTAGTGATCCGATAGGTTCACTTAACCCTTTGTACTACTATTCATTCTACTTTGTTTATTCGAAGAGCGGAGAATGCTTATATTCATTGCATTGTATCCCATGGGCTACATGGAATTTTATCTCATTTGAAAGGAAACTAACTGGTATGGATTAAATAGAAAAATGGGTCAAACTTCAGCTTAGCAACCCAGAAATTGTTCGCTTATTACTAGATAAACCTGTACACATTGACGTGGAAATGCGAAAAATCGAAGTTTCAAGGCGAGGAACTCGCTGGTTCAAAAGTTATGCGTGTTTGAAGTTGAACTCGAAGAGAATGTACAGTAGGTTGGTGACTACTGCTTAGACACAAACTTGCAGCTACTTGGAATAATTCCATAGACACAGGCTCCGCGGTTATCGTGTTAAGATCGTTCGACTTTAAACACGCCTAACCTTATTAGAAGGATTTAAACTGCTGTATTAGTTGCTAGCATATGCACATAGTAGGGTCAAGTAGGGGTAAAAATTGACTGTCAAGTTCTGTAAAAATATTATTAGGACGAGACTCGCCGAAAGAGAAGATAGAGGAGACGTGTTCGATCAATTAGAACGTCGTCCATCAATTCCGCGATAATCACTGTTCGCCGAATGAGAAGCCATTGCGGAAAAAGTATAAGGCCAAGGAAACGGCGACGGTTAAGTAACTCGGAAGCGAGGGTAGTAACGGAAGTGGAAGTTTTCGCCGCGGGATGAACGTTCCGAGAAAATTATCGAGTTTCGACGTATCAGAAAATCATACAGAAGGAGAAGGAAGTAAAGGACGCGTGGCGAGAAACCGTAATGGAGCTATTAACTCCATGAACTTATGAAGTGGGCAAAGTTACTGGGACTCGGCCGCTGGTATAGTATATGTCTATCGGATAATGCTGTATCGGGTACAAGCTTATGGCGCGCACGAACCGTTCTATAATTCTTGTTGGTGTTCGACGTAACAACTTTCACGTACAAATATCTCAATGATACGGCGATAATTCGATTCTAAAGGGGCACCGGTTATCGGCTATCCTATCATGGATCTTTAACTATCCCGGGTACTTCGACTTTTTCTTGCATAATAACTGGTTCATTACGTTCCGCCGCGAAATTCCCGGTGAGCTCTGATATCCCTCTCTTTCGCTAATTACAACTACATTACACCGTATCTTGTAACGAGCTTGGCGCAAACACCGTTTTTACTGTCGCTATCAAACCCTTCTACGTTCGAACGATTTTATCAGATTTATCGTTCAATAGTTTTCTTGCGAAACTCTGACCGCTGGAAAATCCCACTCGAATTTGTTCGCTCGGAAAACTGAAAATGATACTCTCGAACAGACTATCTTTGCAAGGGTATTTATTATATTCTCTATAACGTGTTCTGGTATAAAAATAATTGCGGTTTTATTGTTCTCGAATTTTCAAGTTACATACATTGTGCGATCAACTCTGTTCTTTTGCAATCTCTGTTTTCCGGGGACTTGCTTCGATGACGGCACGATCTACTGAAAATAGTAATTTATATTTTATTTATGCCACAGAAACGATACAGAGAAATCAAGTTGTTTCCAGATTTAGTTTGTAGAACAATTACGGTGACTAAGGCGAATGGTACGTGATACAGTTTATGTTCCTCGAAATAAATTTTGTCCTATGTTAATACTGTCTGACCGGCACTACGTCACAACTGACAGGGCAAAGACGTTATCGTGGTTAATACATGCAAAAGATAGTAGAGACGATGCTGTTTCCAACGCATTTTTTCCCATTTCGATATCTCAATCCGTTCTCGAGATACGAGCGTTCGAATATTGGGCGTAGCCATTGGGGTGGGGGTAGAGTGGGGGAGGGTTCCATTCATTAACACTAATAGTAAATAGTAAAAACTGACCTGCCGCAACTGTCGTTCCGTAGGGCAGGTCAGTGACTAGTGTGCGAGAGACGGAGAGATCTCAGTTTCCGAAAGAGATAGACATAGTCGAATATTAAAAATTACCTTCGTCTTTACACGACGATATCTCGGGAACCAATGGTCGTATCGTAATGCAACAAAAGCCGTTATAAAGAGCAGGCTTTGTGCTCGCCAACAGCCCAGGTTTCGTTAAAATAGCCTAAATAATTTCAAAGTTACAACAGTTTCAATATTAACTAATTTCAATACGATTTCTCCGTGCGTGGCATGCATTTCAATGGGTTCAACTGAACAGGTATCCTTTGTTTAACATTAATTAGCACATCTTGGGATGGAAGTATTGTTTATAACTGTTTTGTTAACTGTCCGTTGCGTGGTTGTCGGTTAATTATTTTGTAAAGAAAGTTATTGAAGATGTTACAATATGATGAAATTAATTTGTTCTTGTACTCTGTCAGAGATGACCCTGCTGAACTTTTCCTGTAACTGATAATTATAATTAAATGTTTGTAAAATTAGGTCTCCGGGAATCGTCAAAACGGCGCGTTTTGAATTTATGACTATTGAAATTGTAAAGATGAGTCCCTGAGGAATTATACAACAAATTTATTTCTTTGGACATATATTATTTAAAAAATGGCTGAAAAATTTTGTAGGCACATCCTCGTTGCTTTTACGAAGTAAGATAGTTGCTTTTAGAGGGTAGTAAATGAAGTATCGATGAGTAGACTTTATGCAAAATGAAAACCGAACTGCAACAAACTGGATTAAAATAAAAATTTAACTTCTGACTTATTATATGTTTAATGGTTTGAAAGCGATACAACAGTATCTGTAAATTTCTCCAACATTTTCACGAATGTTTCTATAAAATCTATATAATAAAAAAATAATTTACTCCGAAATCCATTGTACTCGTAACGATTACCTGTGCAGTTACGAAGTGGGCACGCGTAAAACGACGAGCTCGCCGTGCCTCCGAGCGAACCATAAAGCGTGCCAAATCAAGCTAATCTCCCGGAGCGTTTTCCCCGGATTACCGGCGGCGGAGGGTCCAATTTGGCAGCGCTAATCCGTGGCTCGTCACGCCGCCTGCCGGGCCGGCGTCGCGGGCCGAAACTTTGAGGAAGATAAAGAGACGTCTAGGCGAAAAGTGGTAAAAGTTTCGCTCGCCGAGGAACGCGGCGGGCGGCGGTTCCCATTTGCCTTGTAACTCGCGGAACAGGGTGCGCAGCGTCGCTCGGCGTCGAAATGCAAATGGAATCTCTTGATTGAGTTTACCAGCGTGTCTTCGGTCGGGGAAGAAAAAGGGTGGCGCTCTCTGCGAGTCGATTTGACGTATCGACGGCTTTCCACTCCGCTTGCTGCTCACGAATAATCGCGACAGGAACGGGGAAGAATGCTAGTTCCATTTTCGGGGCGTACAGGCGCCCGTCCCCCGGCGTGTTCCCTCGCAAATGGAGACAAATTTATATACCGAGCGAGAGGGAGAGTGAGAGAGAGAGAGGGAGCGAGGGACGCGGAACGAAAAACCCGGCCACTTTTGATAAATTGAATCGATCGATTGTTTTTTGCTCCCATCGAACACGGCCGCTCGACGCGCCAGACACTTTTCACGCATGAATTATTCGTTTTGCCGACGCGCGACGCGATCCGCTCGAGCGTTTTTTTTTTTTTTTGGGTAAACAAAGTGCTCGGCCTGTTCATGAACGACATCCTCCGCGTCGACGGAGATTTAAACGGCTGCGAAGGCGTTTCCGATTGCGTGAGCTTCGGCCGAGGTAAAATAACAGGCTGGCCGTGCGTAAACAGAGCATTCCTGCGACTGCTCCCCGGGCTTTGTTTGCGAAAATATTGTTGCGCGTTTTGCGCGCCGAGATTCGAGGCGCGCTCGTATGCATTCGACTTCTAACAGTGACGTTTGACAAACACTAACTTTTCTCTATGTACACTGATTTCTGTATATACGTCGCCGAGACCTGGATGATAAACGTCGCGGAATTATCCCCACTACCGCGAGGTATACCCACTGAGGGACTACGAAGGTCGAGGGGCCTCGGGAAACGTAACACGGCTTCTGGATTATACATGGCGCTGGCAAGATCCGTGTTGTTAAACGGTGAACTTTGGAGTTTAATTTTAAAAATCCCTCACGGCGAGGAATTGAAATGAAGCAATGACGAATATACACGTCGAACGTTGGACTAATGCGGTTGTTTTAAAAGCCAAAGCCTTTGTAAAGCGAAATGAGAAAGAGTTAATTTTCCATTCGACAAGAATTTAACAATTCATTAACGTTAACTGCACCGCAATAGACGAGTATACTCGTCAATCACAGTTAACTGGTTAAAATGAGAGATTAAATATTTTTGAAATGTTTCCATGTGTAATTTAATTATTTATTTTGTTTGGGAAGCACTTTCTCGCTGTCTCGTAAATCTTTGACATATTTTCTAAGCGATTAATTATCGCGATTATATATTATCGATTATATATTAGCGATTATATATATCCAAACTTCACTATTGTAATAGAAATGGCTAAAAAGTTGGATAGAACAATTGGATATAACAATATATTTGGGTATAACAATTTTCGTTATTTTTATGAAGCAACATAAAATAGTCACTTTTAGTGCCCCGTAAAGCTACTGTTCAATATTAATCAAACATTTCTCGAGTAAAAACACAAAGAACATTGAAAATCCTAAATGGTCCTAATTTTTCTACCAGGGACTAACTAACTAGAACCTACACTATCATTCCAAATGTGAAAAATAAATTCCACCTAATTCCGCGAATTGAAACCGCACCTGAAAATTGCGAATTTTCCCGATGGTGCGAAAGCCGTCAAAGAAAATTCGCCAGTGTCGAACGCCAGAGAATTCGTGAAAAAATCCGGTTGCGGACTCCGGTGGGGGGCGGGGGGCGATACAGGAGTGAAAGGAATCCGGCGGTTAGGGGTAACAGCGACCGATACCGATGATCGTTCGGGCGAGAAGATGGCGGGCCGGTTTAATTGAACACAGCAGCCCGGTACCGCTGCGGAAAGCCGCATTACCGTTCCTGGAAGCACAAATCTGTCGGGCGCAAACGAAATGGTCGTCCCTTCTGCTGGTTGATGGCCGGACACCGTGAACTCCTATATTTCATCGTGGACGATGCCATCGACGACTATGAATGGCGGCGTAACGACGGCACCCCCGCCGCCGCCGATCGAGCCTCGGCCCGCGGTCGTTCACTCTAACCGGAATCGGCCCGGCGTATCAGTTTTTAGGGATTGATAAATTTAACCGGTGGGACTATCGGGCTATTCCCGGCCGACGGAGACGGACATAACCGGGTCATTAGCACTCGCGCGATTTATGGGACCCGCGGCCCCCCGGACGGCCTTTGATTCCCGGAACCCGACTGATGGACGACGCGAAACCCGTCTTCCGCGAACCTATTGGCCAACCTTCGATCCACCGATCAACAACGATGATAATTGCCTCCGGGATCGTGTCTGCGTTGCGTTTGTTGCTACTGCAACATTCCAAGGTTATTACAGGCTGTTCAATCCATTTCGTTTGCTCAAGACCCTTACGTGACAATTTTCAGTGATTCCGCTAGTATCCTAGAGAGCTTATCTAATTCCGAAAACCAAGACCCCATCATTACACATATCATCAATGCATTAATCATAAAATAACAACAAAGAAATCATTTTTTCATGGATTCCCTCCCACAGCTGATTGCAACGTTCACCGATTTTGATGAAACTCTCAGAACACGTATAGTTCATACAGATCTACAAATCTTACTTTCTACATTCTCAATGTACGTCCATATAACAAAGTTGCAAAATACAACTTTTAGTATTTTCTCTGCACTTTCGACCAATCGCAATTTTTGTAAAAAATTTTTTTCACTTTATGCAGTGACTCAATTGTTCTAACCTCTCAAAAAATTCAAGTAGCATAGTCCAATACTGACAAAGTTATGCGATTTTTAAAAGCGTACGGATACTCATTGGACTGACTCTATGTCGCCAGGGCCTGCACGATAAACGTCGCGGGATTATCCCCACTACCGCAGGGTATACCCCCCGAACCTCGAGTGACCTGTGTAAACATGTCCTTCTCAATGTTCGTCAGTGTATCAAAGAAATAGTATCTTCTAGCCGATATATGACCCCGTATAAATATAAATAACAAATAATTTCCATATTATGAAAGCGGTTACGGGAGAATTGTTTAGTATTTTTTGACACTATCTACTAATTGTTTATTATTTTTTGACACTGATTGTATGAGGTTAATAATATATATATATATTTTTTGAATATAGTTTATTCAAGATCGCATAAAAATCTCGGGTTATTAGCTGCCGGATGATAATACCTTAAAGTTGCGGGGAACTGGTGATCGATACAGCACCGTGGAATTTTCAATCGGGAAACGATCAAAGGATATTAACCTTCCATTAATTATCGAAGGAGTGTGGTCTTCGTTAACGCCTAATAAAGTCCAAACAGATTTTTAAAGAGCGAGTTACCGGTACCGCGGGAAAGTTCGAGCTTGTTAAAAAGTTCGGTCTTCAATGTTCAAGTTAGTTAACGCGGCCCGGTGTAAAAACTCTGACAGGAAAATTGAATTATTCTTTGCAACGATAGGTCCGGCGACATTATAGAACTTTCTGTGTTCTAGTCCCTTTCTTCCTGCCGTCCCTTCGTCAAATTTATTGAGCCGTGAAATTAACGATATGCTGCAGAAATTATGAAAATGTACAATAGAAGCTGTAGCCAATATTAGATATTATATTTGAATCTTGGAATAGAAAATAATCTACAAGTCATAGAAATGTAGAAATTTATAAATAATATTATAGAGGTTATAGACATATGAAATATTATAGAAGTTATAAAAAATGATGTGTGAAATATTATAGAATTCATAAAAATACAGAATATTATAAAAGTCGGAGCCAATATAAAATATTAAATTTGACTCGTTGAATATAAAATGATCTACAAGTCATAGAAATGTAGAAATTTATAACTAATATTATAGAGGTTATAGACATATGAAATATTATAGAAGTTATAAAAAATGATGTGTGAAATATTATAGAAGTTATAAAAAATGATGTGTGAAATATTATAGAATTCATAAAAATACAGAATATTATAAAAGTCGTAGCCAATATAAAATATTAAATTTGAGTCGTGGAATAGAAAATAATCTACAAGTCATAGAAATGTAGAAATTTCTAAATAATATTATAGAAGTGATAGAAATATTATAGAAGTTGTAAAAATGGCGTATGAAATATTACAGAATTCATAAAGATACAGAATATTATAAAAGTCGTAGCCAATATAAAATATTAAATTTCGTGGAATCTAAAATGACCTAAAAGTCACGGAAATATAGAATTGATTTGCAGAATATTTTAGAAATGATAGAAATGTTGAAGTTCATAGAAAAGAAATGCCCCGGCAGTTGCGATTTAAGAACGCGTGTAGTTGGAAAGAATCTCTGAGCCATTTAAAGTGACCTTTAACTGCTCAGGAGACACGAGTAGCTCGGAGGTATAAGCGCGGCACTTGACAAAATTAATTATTTTAGCGGCGACCGCACAGAGGAGCGGCGAGTATTTAATAATGCGAAGCGGAGCGGTAAAAGAATGTAATACGGTATCTCAGAAAATTTTCATTACCTTTCGCGAAAGCAGTGATTCCGCGTTACCAGAATGAAGCGGAAGACCGAGGGTGTAGCTTTCAATGACATAAAAGAGCGCGGGGAAGGAAAGTAGCGGCGGCGGAGCTGAAGTATGCAAAGGTCGGGCTCGACCGCATTACAACTCCCATAACAGAATTAAAAAAGTTTGCTCGGTATATTAAAGGGAAATATGTGAAACACGATGTTATTAGTCGCTGCGCCCGATAGAAGCTTTGAAAGGAGTCCGGCGAACATTCTGATGAAAGAAAAATGGGTCATCCTGCATAACGTTCCTCTGTATCGCCGTTTCCTTGCACGCAATGGAACCGTGCTAGGAAATATGTTCAATTTTAATCATCGGCGTCTTTCTGCGTGCAGAAGTACACGGCAAAGATTTCCTTTTAACGCGCACAGAGAGTTTCTTTCAAACTCGAATAACATTTGACCAGGCGATACGAGAGCTCGGCTGCCGTTCTATAATATGTGGATTTTCTTGAATAATTTCGCGTACAGCAGGAGAATGCTAATTTGAGCAGCCCCGTTAAGCCAACGTCATATTTTATGTTGCCTGGCAGCCGGCAACTTGTACCATAAGTTGCCTTTAACGGTGAATTAATTACCAGTCGAAACCGGCTGCAATAAGTAGATTAAACTTCGCAGCCGTTACTTATTCCCCGCGAATGAACATTACAATAGGATCATTCGGCGACAAGATAGCGAAAGACAAATTACTTTAACCCGACATCGCGGCAAATTGTGCTCGCTATCACGGTGAATTACGGGCACAATAGTGTAACGCGTTTTAATTACGTCGCCAAGGGAGGAGTCAGACGTTCAATTAAATAAATCCCCGAGAAACAAATTTATTCGCGGCGGCGATCTCTGGTTCGTATTTATCAAGTTCGCCGATGAATAATCCCATTGTTCGATTAATATAATGGTGAAGTAATTGGTAATTCGCGGGCTAATAAAAGTCTGAGGACCCGCGCGCGTGATTAATGCGCCGCGATAATATTATTGTACGACGATGCTATAAAACTTGCGGTGTCAGTACGAATTATTTCTGTTCCATTGAACCTTCGTAGAATAATATTTTACTTTCCGTGCTCGCGGCGGAATCTCGTACTTTTGCCGCATAATGCGCATGGTCAAAAGGCCGTGCGAAGAATCGCGAATGTTATGAGCAATTTTAACGCGGAGGAAAGCGGAACATTTTTTTCTTTTTTGTACGCTTCCCTGAAATTACGGGGAATGTTCTCGGTGTTTAATTGGTTCGTTTATTTTAGGGTTAGGCAAACGTAGCGATTTCAAGTGAAAAATTAGGTGCAGCACTTGGCTAGTTTGCTTTGGAGGTAGCGAGGCAGAAATAATTTTACCTTATGTCGAAATTTATTTTATGGTCAGGAACTTTCGTGAAAAATTTGTGGTAGGTTGTTTGCAAAATTAGTCACGGTTTAAATCTTTCATCGGAAGTCATTCGGGAGAGCGTTTATTTCAGTATAAAATTGTTGTATTCGATAGAGAATTAATAAAATCGCTTGTGGAATATTAATGGTACAATTATTTCAAGCTAGCACCGAGCAAAACAGAATTAGAATCATTTTATGGTCAGGAACTTCTGTGAAAACTTTGTGGTAGGTTGTTTGCAAAATTAGTCACGATTTAAATCTTTCATCGGAAGCCATTTGGGAGAGCGTTTATTTCAATATAAAATTGCTGTATTCAATATAGAATTAATAAAATCGCTTGTGGAATATTCATGGTACAATTATTTCAAGCTAGCACCGAGCAAAACAGATTTAGAATCATTTTATGGTCAGGAACTTCTGTGAAAAATTTGTGGTAGGTTGTTTGCAAAATTAGTCACGATTTAAATCTTTCATCGGAAGCCATTTGGGAGAGCGTTTATTTCAATATAAAATTGCTGTATTCAATATAGAATTAATAAAATCGCTTGTGGAATATTCATGGTACAATTATTTCAAGCTAGCACCGAGCAGAACAGATTTAGAATCACTTTATAATTCGGAACTTCTGTGAAAAATTCGCGGTGTATTAGGGTTATTTGCAAAATTATTCCCGGTTTAAATCTTTCGTCGGAAGCCATTCAGGAGAGCATATGATTAAATATAAAATTGCTGCGTTCGATAAAGAATTAGCGAAATCCCTTGTAGAATATTGATGGTATAATTATTTCACTGTAGCGCCGAGCAAAACGGAACGGGGCGTCATTCGATCATCAATTTCGCAAACATTTTGCGCCGGTGGCTGATTTCTGCCGACCGCAGAAATGTTCTTTCGCGGAATCAATGAAACGCAGCGTTCCATTAATACCGGCGCGTACGTTTCCCACCGTACGCGAAACGCGGCTGGTTATTTATTTGTTGCATACAAAAAAAAAAAGGAAAAAAAAAAATAAAACAAAAAAAAAAAGAAAACACCGCGATAGATCGGACTGTGTCGGAGAAAGGTCGCGGGTGGCGATAGCTCGCGCGTGTTTTTCGATTAAACAAAAATTACGGGAGTCGATGGGAAAAAAATTCGTGGCCAGAGGCGCGGGCAGCTTTTTTTTCGAGGGCGAAATTGGAAAACGGTCCTGCGACGGGGGAAGAGGGCACGTGTGCGGGAAAGTTTGCGTTGTCCTTTTCCGCGGCGATTTTTCGCGTGCGCCGGGAAGAGCGAAAAGTCACGCCAAGTAGTCGCGCTGAAACAAGTGTTGATCGATGTCGCCCCGGTTCTCGCCGATTTTTCCTTCTACCGATTTTTATTTTCACGCCCCGGACCCCCGCCCTGTTTACCCACCGTCAAAACACGTTTTTTCATTTAGCGATTATCGAGAGGACTGCATTTTGGACACTCGGCGCCGACCGCTCTCGCTTTTTCCCTGTCGGAGGGGAGGTTTTTTTCCAGGATCGACAACGGATCGCGGCTCGATCCGGTCACCAGAATCGAGTGTCTGTGATTCGATCTTTCAATTTGACCGAGAGCTCTTGAAATACATTTCTATCTGGATTTCTGTTTTCCACGCTGTTTCCCTCGTCGAACCACCGAGCCGAACTGCGCGCTGCTTTCACCGTAAATAGGCGGATATGAGTGTTCGTGGGATCGAGGATTAGCTTTTTGTAGAATTTAGTCGATTATGCAGCCTTGCGATCGATTTGTTTCACTCGTGGACGGTCGAGTGCGTTTGTCAGTTGCTGGGGAAATTTTTCTGCATTGGACAAGAATGAACTTCTCGTAAAAGTATGTTTTTAAATGTAATTAATATGCCCCCTAAAAATAATTTCCACTTGCTCGTCTAAGAACGATAAAAATAAGTAGGAGTAATTTGAAACAGTAAAAATATCAAAAATATTTAAAAATATTGTTACGTTATTTTAAAGCTGTTGAACATATTACAAAAGAAAATAAATTTTTATTTCACTCCAGTTTGTGGCAATTGAGGTAGATAATTTTTATTTTGCATAAGAGCCCGCCGTCTAGTAATTTGTATTTTTGTGAGAAAAACACTCCTGGATAATTTTTGATTTGTTTTACCTATTATAATGTGGTGTCAGGACATCCAAGTGTGCTTCTCCTAATCTGTTAAACAAATTGTCGATTTTTATGTGAAACAAAATGTTTCAAATACAGCCAAACTTTTGTCATTCTTTTGTCATTCTTCAATTATTTTTATAAAACGGAAATTACATGTGGAAAATGAATCTTTCGACTGTTTTCAATGTTTCTTATTTGGGTTTTGTATATTGCTCGTTCTAGAAACACTTTGCTGCACGAATGTATGAAATCCAAGTTATGGGAGTGTTCCTTCCACTAAAGTTATTTATTCAGTAGCTTGAACATGATCAAGACAGGCACTAGATTCTAGTAACTAGCGGTAAATATACGCACACCTTCTCGTGTAATATTGAACAGCAACTTTCACTATCGTGACACAGGAATTTATGACTAGATCGCGGATTTTCTGCATCAATGGCACTTCTATTTCTAATCGCAGTATAATAAAATGTTCGACACTGCGCGTTAAGATTTTCATTTTCTCTGCAATATCAGAAAACCCCTGATGTAACAACGTAGAAAAACTTCTATAAATTAATGTATAAAATACCTAATGACACTAGATTTTACGCATCAACACTTGTGAAACTTCACTGGAATAAAATATCTAAAATGATGCATTAACTTTTCTAAAAATTGGTATATAAAATATCTAATGTCGACACTAGATTTTACGCATCAACACTTGTGAAACTTCACTGGAATAAAATATCTAAAATGATGCATTAACATTTCTAAAAATTGGTATATAAAATATCTAATGTTGGCACTAGATTTTACGCATCAACACTTGTGAAATTTCACTGGAATAAAATATTTTAAAAGGGGCATTAAAATTTTTCATTTTCTTCAGATTGAACAAATTCGACTCAAATTTCTATAAATTCGTTCATAAAAGCGACCGTTTAAATTTCGATTCATCTCCACTGTTCTATCTCTGTGCTTTCCATACAAATTTCGACTACAATACAGAAACAAGTACGAAAGTACATTTTCATGGAATGACTCGCAGCAACCGGCATTAAATAAAATTCCCCGCTTCAAGACCTGCTCCACTGACATAAAAATAAAATTAGACCATTCGTTCTCTCGCCCGTTATTTTGAAATTAATCCGTGTTAACGTTAGACGTTTCCACGGTTCTCTCTATTAATTTTTTAAAAGCTCCCATTCTGCCGCAATTGTACAGCGCTACGGTCGAGATCCAGGAATTATAGTACTGACATTGGAATTACGACTTCAACGTCCCGCGACAAACATGACGGCTCGACTGCTAATTTTTTAATGAAACTCTTACCAACACGTTCGCGAAATTTGGCTGATTGAAATGTGACCGAATATGACATAATTCGGAGCGCAATTATTAATTCGATTAACGATCCAGTAGAGCCACGATTATCCAAACACATGTTAACTAGACTAAAATCATAGATAAAATTTCATGCATTTGTAACAAAATTGAGTTTTTGAAAGGGTATAGCCGGTTGAGCAGGTCAAATTAGAGAATTTGCAATAGGCCATTCGATAGTTTATAAAAAGAAAATATTTTGTGCTAATTCTCAACCCTGTATGTCGACAAGATGGGTAGCAGCGGGGTGACAAAGAAAATCAGGTTTTTCGGTAATTTCTCTTACCCTCTACAATTGAAAATTCTGAAAAAAATCAGGCATACATCAGTGATTAGAGTGGACGTCTGTGAATTTTTTCAGAATTTTTCGACTCAAAACCGAATTTTAAAAAATAAAGGAAGTTTATAATGCCGACGTCTTAGAAAAGTTACGAGATACTAAGCCTATATTTTCACAGTTTCCGCATCTCGTCGTCAGTGAATTTTAAATTTCTCAAATTGTTGGTAGTCTGATTAATTCCGATGATGAGACAGCAAGTGGACGCGTTGCTGTATGGCGCGGGCAGAAAATTCGGCAGCAGGCAACCCCTGAACTGCAGGGTCTGCAACAACATTTCTCTTCCACTTTTCCGAAGCGTGCTTTGGCGTTCCTGGTCGCGCAATTATTCCGCCAGGGACGGGAAAGCGCGGCGACAATGCCCGGCGACGGAAAAATAGAGGGTCGAAAAATAAAGGAAAACGAAAAAATAGTGGGGGGGTGGTTGGTGGTGGTAGAAAAAGAGAAAAAGAAGAAACGCGATCCGAAACGCGGCCGCCGAGGGTGAAATTAAAATCTCACGCAAGGCTTAAAAGAGCCGCTAAAAAACAGTTCGCCGTCTCGTCCCGTCGTTGAACCGGGGCGTGTCGGGCCCGCCGAAAACGAGGAAATAATTTACGTTCCGCGTTGCCCGTTGTCGCGTCCGCGAAAAAGAAAATAGAGAGAACAGAAGTGAAAAGTAAAAGAGAGCTCGCGCGAGAGAGAGAGAGAGAGAGAGAGACAAAGAGAGAGGGAGAGATGAGAAAAAGGGGGTGGAACGCTGCCGAAAGAATTCGTACGAGGCGAAAGTTGACGGACTAGGCCTCGCTTCGCCTCGTTACTCGTTCTCTGCGTCTGCCGTCTTTTTGTCAGGTAAAAAACTTCCTGGAGGAAAAAGGAACCAATTTAATAAGGCCTTAATAACTTGGCTGGATGGGGGCGGCAGACGGCTGTGTTTGACGGCTCTACCCCCTTTACGTCCCCGCGCTTCTCCATGGGAAGAATTCACTCTTCTTGGCTACCATGGCGCGCCACTGGCGAAATGATGCTCGATGACACACTCGTGAAAAGTGTCTCCACGCCCTCTTCGACGATGAGTCTGTTCGCGCTGGCCAATTGACCGGGTTCCGATTTTTTGTTATCGAAATTACAAAGCTGCTTTCGTGGGAAATGATTCAATGCTCTAGTAGAGTTCATTTTATAATAAGAACCGCGCGATGCTTAACAATATTCCCACCGTACCTGTTACGACTCATCGCTCTTAGAAGCATCAAACTCTTTTAGATTGTACCACCAGTTACTTGTACATTGAAAAGAAAAATGGGATAAACTTCACCTTCCGGGACCAAAAATTTTGCATTCTTTTTCACGCTGTCCCGCAGATTTCGGCGAGAAAACTTCAAAAATGCAAATTTTAAAGCGCGGAGTTCGCTCGTTCAAAAGTTACACGCTCGTAGGATCGAGCGATTTCGAGCAAAATCTACAGGATGTTTTTTTTCATTTATTCGTTTAATGTTGCTTCAACATCAAAGGTCATTAGCAACACGGTACATTTTCTTACAATATATTAAACATATTTGTATCCTTGATATACTTAGCAAGACCGGAGATATACTCCTTAGAACTTAACTTAACATTTTTCCTTTCATTCTCATATATTTTGCATTCTATTATCAGATGATTTATGCTAACTGGTACTTTACATATATCGCAGATCGTGTTTTCTTTCTTATTTAACAAAAATGAACGTTTGTATATAAAAAAACTGCAATAATTTTCCTTTAATGCGTCTTTGCAGTTCCAATCGTATTCACAGCGTTAAATAGAATCGTGTCATTTTTACGAGGCAACAGGTCAGGCACTTTAACATTTTCGTACCAGTTCAAATCTCTGTAAAATGACCCGAAAAAATCGTACATCAAGTTTTACGGGATCGTTCTAAAGAGGAAGCTTTATCCCTCAGATCCATGGTATATTTATTCCCGAAAAAATGTATCATATTTGAGGGATTCGAAACGGACAAGAAAAATCGGATTCATCGGGGCACAATGATCGAAATGCGTAGCGCGGGAAACAAAATCCCGGCGAAGAAAAACGGACAACAAAGGAAGGAAACAAACTGTTCTAAAACGACGCCCGGCGAGATCGCCTTCAAACAGAATCGTCGGAATATAAAGCGACAAACCGTTCGATAAACCGTGGGCAGGCCGAATACCGATTCACGGGCCGATGGACTCATTACGCAGTCACGGGGTTGGTCGTTCGGGGGTTTCGCTTTGACCGGGCGCGTAAACGGCGACAACGTTTCGAACGACGGGGGGAGCGGGGGACACGGGAGACGAGAGAGAGAGAGAGAGAGAGAGAGAGAAAAAGAACGAATAAATAAAAGCAGAGGAAAAAAGAGGCACGGCGATAAAAATCCTCCGAAGGTTGGTCTTTGTGTCGGCCGGCTTCGCGAGACAAATATTTGCCGGACCGGGAAACAGAAATACTTATTCGCGTCGAATAAATACGAGGACTTGCGACCGGGCACGAGCGAGAGAACTCGTCGAAACGGAATTAGTTCCAGAGCCCTCTCTTCCGACGTGAAAAAAAGTAACCACCCTCCAGAAGCAAGGGAAACTGCGATCGAAAGTCACGATTTAAATGTTTCGCAAAATTACTATATTCTCCGGATTTTATAAACTCTTCAAAAAATTTGTTTCACGATTGGACTTAACGCAGAT
The DNA here is from genome assembly GCA_028454255.1 of Halictus ligatus. Classification (NCBI taxonomy): domain Eukaryota; kingdom Metazoa; phylum Arthropoda; class Insecta; order Hymenoptera; family Halictidae; genus Halictus; species Halictus ligatus. The sequence continues at coordinate 3,711,438 of CM052129.1, forward strand.
CCCAATAGATCGATTTCAGAAAATCGTAGACCAACTTTTAGACATTTATTGTAAAGGGGAAGCTTCAATCTTTAACACTAGAACGATCGAACAATAAATGCGACTAACGTACATTGCTTTGTAACTTTTATTGTAATATTTCAGTTTCAATATTTCAATTTCAGTAATTGTAAAAGAAAAAATTAGGAAGTGGTCGTTTTGACTGCTCCGGTCGTTCTAGTGTTAAATGTAGGCTGGTTTCAACCCCCGGGAAAAATTTGTCAATGTTTTTACACCGGTTTCAATTTGCAACATTTTGGAGCAGAAAGCGTCTCCAATTTCCCAGTGGCTGTACAATGCAAAAGATTCTAGAAGAAACTAAACGTATTATAAGATAAATGTATCTGCAAAAATTTGAGGCACAGTATATGAAATGAATTTAAAAAATGAACTCGAATGAATTCAAGAAACTATTGCAGTTCAAATAATTTCTGAAAAATTGGAAACCATTGAAATGCTTGTTGTAGTAACTGCATGAGCGTTTGATCGGGCAGATGTTAATTTGTATTTCGTCTTTGTTCCAGGGAACTCCAAGGGAATAATATCTCGGTGATATTCAAGACGGACTTCGAGGACATGGCCACGCTGCGCGTCCTGTGAGTAGACGATCCGTTTCGTTGAGTAACCAAGCGAGTTAGGGCGGCTTTACCAACACCATGACGGCGTTGGCTTTGCTCGGCCACGTTTGCGAATAGAATTCAACGTTGCCGCGACTCCCAGTCTTCTGGGAGCGAAATGTTAACGAGTTTGCGGGAAATTCGGGACGGACTGTATTGTTTTAAGAAAATGGAAATTTAGTGGGGATGAACATTTCATTGCGCGTAATTTTCGGGGTCTCGCGGTGTTTGACGTGCTCGAGGGTGCCCGTGGGAATCGTTGCGCAGTATTTCTTTGGAGTATCGTCAAATCTTATAATTACAGCTTTCTTCGCGCCTTTGTGATTATCAGAGTTAGCTTTGTTCTATCACCGTTTGAGCTGTTTAATGCAAAAATGGGGGTTACCACGCCAGAATTAGAATTATACAATTATTCCACGCCAAATTTTTGTCCACGACGGTTATTCATTACACGCAAATAAAATCCTATTTCTCCAGTATCAATATTTAAGAATGAAGTGAAATAAAAATTTTCTTCTCGAGAAAGTTATAAACGACAGAGAAGTGGTAATCTCTCCAGGCATAATGAAAATGGCGGTGTTGAACCAAACAGAGAAATATTGTCAAATTTTTTCCACGACAGTTATCCATTACACGCAAATAAAATCCTATTTCTCCGGTATCAATATTTAAGAATACAGTAAAATAATAAAAATATTCTCCTCGAGAAAGTTATAAACGACAGAGAAGTGTTAATCTCTCCAGGCATAAAGAAAATGGCGGTGTTGAACCAAACAGAGAAATATGATCAAATTTTTTCCACGACAGATATTCGTTACACGCAAATAAAATCCTATTTCTCCGGTATCAATATTTAAGAACACAGTAAAATAATAAAAATTTTCTTCTCGAGACAGTTATAAACGAAAGAGAAAATGGCGGTGTTGAATCAAACAGAGAAATATTGATTCTCACCACTTTTTGACTAACTTGCTCGTCTAAGAATGATAAAAATAAGTAGAAGTAAACAGTAAAAATGTCAGAAAAGATTTTAAAATATTTTTACGTTATTTTAAAGCAGTGAAACATATTACAAAAGAAAATAAATTTTTATTTCACTCCAGTTTGGTGTTGAACCAAACAGAGAAATATTGATTTTCACCACTTTCTGATTAACCGGATTACCGGTTATTCTTTTCTGATAAAATGATAGTTATAAAGTTTCCGTGTGCATTTTCGTTTATATTTCTCTTGCAGCTGGCTATCGAACAACCAGATTCACACCATCGAGAGGGGCGCGTTCCAGGATTTAGTAGGCGTCGAGAAGCTACGCCTTAATAATAACCAGCTACGTCACCTGCCCGATCTTCTATTCAGCAACATGATGAACTTAAAGCGCCTGTAAGTATCGCAGATTTTGATGAAATTATGCTTCCGCCTCCTCCGTGCCTCCGTAGTAATCGAATGGGACTCTTGTAGCGCGAGACACTCGATTTTTCGTTTACCAAGATATTTTAAATGCGAACCAAGCGTCCGAAAAATATGTAAAAAATGTTGTAACTTGTACATTCTGCATCTCTAACAAAAATCGGTAGTTGTAACGTAAAACAGTAGAAATATTAGAAGAATTTCAAGATATTCTTACACAATTTCGAACCTATTAAGAAAGAAAAGAAATCTCTGTTTCACTCCAGTTCGTTGGAATTTTATTTTCCGCAAATAAAATTCTGTCTGTTAACTCTGTCTTCGTTCAAAAACGATGGCCGGCTTAATGAACATTTTTGAAAGGACCATCGCTCCCGCAGAAGTTTCGGCCGGGATTGGTTCGCCCGCCTCGATTACGCTTCCTCGTTATTCGGCGGAGCGTTCCTCGGGACCCTCCTGCAGTTAGGCTTCTCTCGTTGCCGGGGCCATCGACTTATCCGCGGCGGATGAAGGATTATCAGGCGTCCGGATGCCCGTGAGAACCTGGCCGAAGCTCGCAACATAATACGTCCTTTTGTAAGCTGGCTGATCCCGGCCTTATCATCAGCGACTGTAGGTTACGTGTCCGAGGGCAGAGAGTGCCGTCTTCTCCGGATGATAGATGGCCCATCTCCATTTCCCGCCTCTCGTTTCGTCTGCCTTTTGTTTCGCCTTTTCGTACACACCCTCCTCCCCCTCCCCCATCACGCCTTCGAATCGCCTTGGCAGCGAGAAACGAGGGAAAAGATTTTTTTCGCCGGGTTTTTCGATCGAGAGCTAAAACGCGGAAGCACCGTGTTGTTTCCTCTCGATCGCGATGGAACCTTCTTTTATCCCTCCCCCCTCCGTAACCACCGGTTGATTGAGATTCTGGATCGAGAAGAATGCCGGAGGGAAACGAGGAGACCGACCTTCCAGTTAATCGGCGGATCGCATTCCTCTCAGACGGTGCTCGATCTTCCTCGAAGAAGCCGGCTTCTGATGTCGCGATCCGCTCATTTTCGTTTTCGGGGAAGACGGATGAAGTGTTGCGGCCTCTTTGTGCCTCCCCGGGCCGATAACTGGGCGCCCCGGAGCTGGGGATACCGCGGAGGATGCTGGGTAACCGTTTCGTTCCCGCGCGAAGCCTCCCTTTCTCCGGATGCTTTGGTTTTCGAACGTCTTTCGCCTTTCTGTTCACAAAAGAGACGATTCGTTGGACGGGGAGGTTCTCTTCAGCTTCTTTCGAACGTTTGAGGCATTGTTCTTCATCTGGTAGACTAATACTGACGATTTGAGTACGTAAAGTTTCCACATTCCTTCGTCTTCATGCCCATCTGAATCCTTTTCACCGCCAGCGATGAACATATAGAAGAAAAAAGGTGTCAAAACTCTTTTGTCCTTCATTACTTTTTCATGACACTTTTATCGGCATATGCGCGAGATTTTTCTGCTTAATATGATACCAAACACGGTACAGTTAGAAGCTTCCATGCTCGCTTAATCCATGATATAGTAGAACCTCGATTATCCGAACTGATCTGGAGGACGCGAATTTTCTTCGATAATAACATAGTTGCTTGGTCTATCGTGTTCGATTAAACGGAACCGAACGAGTTATGTTAAGAAGCTGACTTTGCGTGACAATTGCAGCGAAGAATTTTTACTAGAGTAGAAACGAAAATGAATTGACAAGATTGTTGAACACACGCTCCGCGTCCTCCCATGCGGCCATCTTGCAGCCGGGGGGATCTCTCTGCGGCAATTCCCTCGAAATGAAACGGCGCACATAAATGCATAGCAAGTCGATGGTTTTTCAACGGCGCGGGTCGGTCACGATAATGGATCCTCCGCGGTTTATTTAAACAGATAGCGTTGCGCGTCTCGCGTTGCCGCATCCGCCAGGACCTGTTCCCGATGCACGAGTTAACCCAGACGTTTGCGATGATAGGTTAGGGGTCTCGGTGCACGGTTCACCGTTGACCATCCATTGGCTCGGGACCCGTGGCCTGTAATTATGCTCGCCAGAGAGACCACGGTCGGAGTATCTAGACGAGACGAGAGAATGAGAAACAAAAATAGGAAATAGTGGCCGCGGACACTGGCGAACAAGGCTGAAAAAACGAGGATACTTCAGATACGGTATCCCGAAGATTGCGAGCTGCGAATTTATGCCGGATACTCCACAATCTTTGATCAACTATTGCTCTATCTTTCGAATTGAGGGTTTGCGTGCGTTTCAAAGTAGGAGGGGAGTTCAAAAATTGGAGAAATTCAATAATTTCTTTTAGGTATAAAATTGTATTTCCTTAAAAAAACAATATGTACGTTTTAATGTGTGATGTTTGGTTAATACTCGATAAAAATTTGAGCTCGACATCTCCAACTAGAAAGACATGGCAGCCATTTTCTCGACGTGAGGAAAAAGAGCTAGGACTGGAAAATGAGGGACATTCAATAATTTTTCTATATATAAAATTGTGTTTCCTTAAAAAATCAACATATACGTTTTATTGTATGATGTTTCAATAGTACCTGCTAAAAGTTTTAACTGAACAGCTTGAACTGAAAGAGCGTGGCAGCCATTTTAGTTGGAACCTATCTTTGGACAATTCAAAACTAGGAGAAATTCAATAAATTTTTTTCATATATAAAATTGTATTTCCTTAAAAAATCAACATATACGTTTCATTGTATAATGTTTCAATAGTACCTGCTAAAAATTCTAGCCAAACAGTTTGAATTGAAAAAAGCGTGGCAGCCATTTTAGTTGGAATATATCTTTGTACAATTAAAAAATCGGAGTAATTCAATAATTTTTTTACATATAAAATTGCGTTTCCTTAAAAAATCAACACGTACGTCTAATTGTATGATGTTTGAACGGTCCGAGCTAAAAATTTTAGCCGAACAGCTTGAGCTGCAATAGCGTGGCAGCCATTTTCCCGAAGGCATGTGCGCGATCGATCCGGTTTTTGAATTACCTTGGGCGACCTGTAACTTCGCCGTTTTTGCGAATTCGACTGAAAAGTTTTGGGCCGGTGTTCTCGAAACGTTACGCTGACGTTTGAAACTTCGCGATCCCGAATAAAATTCGGGAAGATCGATGCATATTTCGAACGGAGCCCTGCGCGATGGAGGAAGCGGAGCAGAGGAGAAAAAAGGAGGATTTCATCTGGGCGGCGAGAGAAGGAAGAAATATCGCGTCGCTGACACGGTATTCCGAGGCTGTGAGCCGCGAACGTGTAGCAAGAACTGGCAAGATTTAGACTCTCTGCTTACACCGGAGGCAATCCTGAAAGCAATTACCGAATTTCGACCACGTAGACAAGCCGGGAGCAAAAGGAAGACGAGGCTCTTAGCGCTGCCAGTTTCATTTGGAACTGCTGTTGCGGCTTGATCATGATAAGTTCCTAATTTGAACGGGCAATTTGGTACGACCACGGGCGGAATGTTTCTATTGATAGCGATGCAGGTATTGCGGGAGATTGAACCAACCGGGCTCTTTCTTTCGCACCGTTCAGACTTTGTTGGTTCCCGGCGATCCCCTCGGCATCTAAATTCTAAGCCCTTCATTCGCGAGAGAGAGAGAGAGATGCGGCCAGCTCCACCAGTATTCCACTTATTTTCCTCCATGTGCTTGCGATTACGTGTTTGCGCCGGATGCATTGCTCGAATGCGAACCGTTCTGCAGTTGTGGCGCCTATAAAATTTAACAATATTTCCACCGCTCTTTTATTCGTATTTCGACCTATTTTTTAAAATGTAAAATCACCCCCTTTTTTATTGTACCACCAGGTACCGTACTCAAAAAGATAGATTTATTGAATATAGTGAATTCCCGATATACGTCAACAACACCAGAGCTCTCGAGCTTCAGGGTATACCCCGCGGTAGTGGGGATAATTCCACGACGATTATCATCCAGGCCTTGGCGACATATATCGAGAAATCACATTTCTCTTCATCGCACCGCTTTGCAGTCCCAATAAATTCTTTCTTTTTATACGTTTGGTAGAACTGACCGTATACACCATAACAATTCTACCACGAATTCAGAAATGCTTCTCGCACAGAAAATCAAACATAAGCACGACGAAACAGCACATTAATTCGGAATTGCTTTTCCATTTTATCGATTCTCTGCCATGTTTGTACCGAATGTAGGAAGAACGTTTTAAGCACACGAACAAAGCCCCCGAATAAATCATTCATGTGTTCGGATATGAAGTCAATGCCGCAAGAAAATGAACGGACGCATAGTTCGAATACGTTGCGTTTCACAATACGACGGTATATATATATACGAGTCCGAGATGCGGTTTTCTATTTGATTCGGCCGTTCCGCCGGATTTTTCAGCAGCGTGCCACGGAAAGAGAAATATTCCCTAAACACATAAATAAACCGGAGAATAAATTATTCACGTATTCAGCTGAGTAATACCGCAAGAAAACCACCTCAACAGGTATACAGCACGAGCGGTGGAAAGAATGCGAGGCCACTGTATTTATTCAGAGGGCCTTTTTACAGATTTTATTCCGGGCGGAGGAGACGCTTTAGAGCGTCGCGTCGCGTCGCTCGGCGGAATTTTATAAATGCATGGCAACGACGCTCGGCTCAAAGTAATGACAAATGATGCGAGACGATTTCATTCGCTCGGTCGCGTTGAAAACCCGTTGCCCCGGGCGATGTTTTTCAGTCGGCCGCGGCTGGCAAGATCGCGGAAGAATGAATTTCTATTATTTTCCGTGGTGAAATTTCCGCATCCAGCGGCCTCGCTCTATCTCTCTCCCTCTCTCTCTCTCTCTCTCTCTCTCCATCTCTCTGTCTCTCTTTCGTAAAATAAATTCGACGGTATTTCAATAATTTCGGAGCGCGTGAGACCGACAGATTAAACTCCCACCGCGCTCCAGCCAATCCAGAAAGCAATTACCGAATTTCGACGTAGCCGCTCCTTCACTGGAACTAACAAAAGGACCTTCTGGACCCTCGGCCCTCCTCTTCCTCGCAGCTCGATCCCGAATGTTGCCTGCCACTGTGCTTTGTGCCAGCGCGATAAGAGCCCGGCTGAAACGAGAACGGATTGATAGCGTCGGGATCATAAGAGTCGCGATATTTTTCTTTCCTCGCGACGTTTCGTTATCGGGTCGCTGAGAATCATGAGTCGAGAAGAACATTACGTTCGCATTCATAGCTAGTGGACACAGCCAGCGGCTTCATGTTCTAGCGGACATCCATTTCTTTCCCTTCCCCACATTGCTATGCTTCCCCCTCTCTTCCTCCTACAGAGATTCAATCCTTCTTGATCCTTCCCCTTAATTCATCCTTCAAACGAAATAAATGAAACTCGTATCACACGTGTGGAATATTTCAAAAATGTGAAACTCGGTACAGTGATTTTTTTATATATGTCGCCCAGACTTGGATGATAAATGTCCAGAGAGTCACTCCCCCTTTTCCTTGATCCTTCCCCTCAATTTATTCTTAAACGAAATAAATGGAACTCGTATCAAACGTGTGGAATATTTCGAAAATATTAACCTCGGTACAGTGATTTCTTTATATACGTCGCCGAGACCTGGATGATAAATGTCCAGAGATTCATTCCCTCCACTCCTTGATCCTAGACCTCAATCTATTCTTCGAACGAAATAAATGAAACTCGTATCAAATGTGTAGAATATTTCGAAAATATTAACCTCGGTACAGTGATTTCTTTATATATGTCGCCCAGACTTGGATGATAAATGTCCAGAGATTCACTCCCCCTACTTTTTGATCCTAGCCATCAATCTACTCTTCGAACGAAATAAATGAAACTCGTATCAAACGTGTAGAATATTTCGAAAATATTAACCTCGGTACAGTGATTCCTCTATATATGTCGCCGAGACCTGGATGATAAATGTCCAGAGAGTCACTCCCCCTTCTCCTTGATCCTTCCCCTCAATTTATTCCTCGAACGAAATAAATGAAACTCGTAAGAAACTTGTGAAATATTTCGAAAATATGAAAATCGGTACAGTGATTATTTTTTTATATATGTCGCCGAGACCTGGATGACAAATGTCGCGAAATTATCTCCACTACCGCGGGGTATTCCCCACGAGGGGCCCCGGAGCTCGAGAAACCTCGGTACACGTAACACGGCACCTGGACGATACATGACGTTGTTGACAAATATCGAGAATTCACTGTATTCGGATCGTCCTTCCCGCAGCGACCCTAAACAAACGTAGTCAGGCTGCGAGTCAACCCACACTGAAAGCAGTCGCATTGAATGTCCGGTAGTAGTATCGTCGAGCAAAAAGGTCGTCCTGTAAATGTTAGTGGAAAATCACCGGGGCCAGGTTACAACCGGTGACAACAATCCTGGCCGGTCGACGCACGTGTAGCACGAGCTCGCCGGCAATGATTTCGGTCCGCGGAATGCCGTAGATATCGTTTCACGGGTCACCGATCCTCGGGCCGGTCGGGATCGGTCTGTCTTATTCGCGACGAAATGGTACGCGGCCGTAAATATTCGCGAACGATGCGTTCCTGCGGCTTAAATCAGCGCGTCGCGTCCGCCGCTGTCAAAGCGACACGGTGGAACGTTTGTCCCGGTTATTATCGGCTTAAGTGTACAGCGAACAAATGTTATTGCGTCGTAAATACAAGCTTGTACGTTGCCACGTAGCGGGTTGCCGGGGCGCAGCCGGGGTATCGCGTTTCAAACCGGCGCAATATGCTTACACGACCGAGTGATACTAATCAGCCCGAGTGTCCGCGCCCCTTTCCATTGTGTCAAACCATTTATTACCGGGCGAGGAGTTTCGTCCTCTTGTACCACCTCGGAAACTCCGCGGCTTTCTACGTACATACGAGCGATGGGTTAATCACACGTTTCGCCGAAAGGGGGACGACCCATCCGCGGCGAGACACGTCTCCGCGGGATCATCGGGAATCATTCCGACGATGACGTACCCGATGCATCGGGCATTCCAACAAACTGCGCCCACGCTCGATTGTTTCCGAGGATTAACGTCCTGACGCGCGAATTAAGTGATATTCGATCTGACCGGAGATATTCGTTACTTGCCGAGAACCGTCGTCGTTTTTTGAGATTTTTTAGACTGCTGATTCTGCAACTTTTGACATGCCGAGATGTTTATTTTAATATTTCTCACTTTGCCGGAAAGTAACATTTGATAATCTTAGACATCATGACGAGTAAATACCAAAACACGAAGTTTCCCATCAGCTTTGAGCACGCATAACTCTCGATCCAGTGAATTCCTCGGCTCAAAACTTCAATTTTTGGCATTTACTCGCCGAGATGTACAAGATTACTTAGTGGAAAGTTAACAATTTCTGGATTGCCAAGGTGAAGTTTAGCCTACTTTTCCACTGCATGTTTGGAAAACAAGAAAAATTGGTACAGATGTCGGCTGCGGATTTCCATGCATTTGTGAATAGATTTTCCGAGTGAAATATAAAATAGTAAACCATTTGAAAAACACAAAAATCAAAATTATTAAGGGATGAGACCATCTTTCAATTTTTATATAAACAGTTTTTATTTTGCACGAACAATGTAAAATGACTTGTGAAAATTGTAGACGAATGTATTTATGAATTATCTATAAAATTTCAATATTTTCTGAATGAACGTATTCCCCGTGAGACGATTAATTAACAATTCATTGTTTGAAGATGTTTGACAGTTCCGCTGGGAATTTGCTCAGACTGTGCTGTTCGTGAAAGTCTGCGGATTCTGTCTCGTCACTACAATACAGGACAGAGGTTATCGCATAAACTTTTCAGACGATGGCCTACATACCACCCACACACGCGCATATATACACACGCGGAAGTGCGCGCGTTCGGTTCATGAAACCCGCCGCGCTCGCGCGTATCTTTTCCATTCAGTCTTGAATTTCTTTTCTGCCGGCTGCTCGTAAAGCTGTGTTTCGCCAAAAAGAGAAAGAAGAAGAAGAAAAAAAAAGGATCGAAGTTCCTTACCGGGGGGATGGTTTTGCACAAAAAATTAAATCCGAGCTCGGAATTCTACGCGTTCCGGTTCTCTGTAAGCAGAAACTCGTGCGAAATGGCACACGGTAATTAATACCACTTTTTTTCGCGAGTTGAGCGGAAGTTTCTTGCGTTTGTTCATGCTTCTTCCTATGGTAAAACGTAAGACCGGAATCGCTATTATTTTAACTGGCACTTTTTGTTGTAATATTTGCTCCTGAGCGCTTCTAGATGAAATTGGTTAAGTTGCCGGAAATTTGAATTTTGAACGGTTTGAAATTAAAAAAAAATGTTGGTTCTGCTCTTTTTTTTTGGATTGCTTCAACAGCAATCTTTAAATTGTTATGAGAGGCGCTTGGGAAATTATTCGTTAATTCGTTCGTTCATTAGGGACCCATTAGGGAAGTACCATTTTCCCCATTTTCGTTTCTAGTTATTGGACTGCGGGTTTTATGCGTGAGAAAAATAAATGGAAGGAATTTCAAGGGATAAATAATATTTAAGAATATCAACGTATTAGTTTCGCTTGCAATTGATGCAAACAATTTTTATTTTTCATATAGACGCGCAGTCTATTAATTACGATAATAGCATCCACAAGTGGATATTTACTAAATGAAGAAGAATTAAATTAGAGGATTAAAATAAAGAAGATATAAAAAAATTTAACCGAGAAATGCAATGACATCAAGTGTCACAGACATCTCTCAAAAAGGTGCCGTTTCTGTCACGAACATTGCAGACGGCTACCAAATTCCAATTTCAACAATTGCTCGCAAAATAGTACAAATACCGCATAAAAGCTGTTATCACACAGAACCCAATAATATAAAATATCAGCAGACATATCAGAAAAGGTGCCATTTTCCTCTAAATATTAGAGGCAGCTCCAAATTTTTAATTTCAACAGTCGCACGAGCTCTGAGACCATGTCCACATGGAGACTGGAAAAAATTGTACCTAAAGGACCCAACTGCAAGCGCTAACGAACTCTTTAAAGGGGTACCATTTTCTCGAATTTCGGCATAAAAATTGCACAGGACGGTTCCCCGTAAAAAACGGGGGGCGGGGGGTGGAAAAACCCTTCGTCAGTGGGTTAAAGGTGGCATGAATGAAACGTGGATGCGGGACCGACGAAACTCCCGCTGAATATTCATCAGGACAGCTCTCGGGGTGGTGGAAAATGGGGAAAACGGTGGAAACGAGGAAAACGGGTCTTCGGTTTCGCGGAGACCGAGCGGTCACGTGAGCTCCATAGGAAATGGTCACTCTTTACCGGTGTAACGACCCCGTGAAACCTTAAAGAAATCCATAGTCTGGCCACGTGACCGGTGCACGTGCACACGGTCACACGTGAGCCGGCCGCAATTTCCCAGGGAGCTGCAGTGCCACTGCATCCGTAGGATCGCGGTGACACTCGGCAACTTTTTGAATAATTTACCGAGAATGTAGAGCGAACTCGACTCTGACTGGGACAAAGTACGCCAACACGTCTCTCTCTCTCTCTCTTTCTCTCTTTCTCTCTCGCTATTTCTCTCTCTGTGTGTGTGCAAGCTTGTCGAGAGGGAAGTTCGAAAGGTCGACGCACCGGCCATTACCATGCAACTCCGCCGTGTAATTGATCGATGCCCCGATGTCTTCGAGGGTTTCTTCGAGACTCGTTCTCGATTATGTAATCGACTCTCTTGTTGCCACGCGCCGACGACGAAGCCGAGATTGCTTTTCCCCTGTCGCGTCGCGAGGATCCAGAAACGTTGCCGACGAGCAGCCATTTTCTTGAGGCTCGAAAGTCGAATGTTAGCCGACAACATGTGGAGTTAACACAATTTTTCGATCGCTACACCTGGGCGAGAAATGGTCACTTCGGTTCAACGTGTGCCAAAATGGCACAAGTCTATTAATAACATGTTTCTAACCAAGCACTTGAGTTCCAGGCGATTTTTAATCGATTACAAAATTTTACCAAGTTATTATTGTTAACCAGTTAACTGTTTCCTGTTTGAAGAATATGTACCTAAATTGAATCGTAAAAATTAACCGTATGGATGTTTCGACGAGTATACTCGTCATAACACAAAATATTGCCATTTCTTCATGACGAATATACTCGTCAAAAACCGCTAACTGGTTAAAATAAGGGAGCCATTCTAACAAAAAATTGTTTATCTCTCTGTTTCAGGGATCTCAGTAACAATCAAATCACCACCATCGGGCCAAAGACGCTCAGAGGAATTTCGTCCCTGAAATATCTGTAAGTAACGTCCTCTTTTTTCAATAAACATTTGGACCCTCGTAAATTATGCTTTCATAAGAATGTATATATACATACACACATAGAAAAAGCATTGCACGGCTTTATTAAAATTTTCTATTAGAACTAACTGGAAATGTTTCTCGAGTTGGTCGTCGATGTTTAGCTTTATTGTTTAACAATTTCTGCGCGAGCAACCGACGCGTATAAAGCCGTCCTGGCGGCAGTAATGCATTTACAGGAGACTCGTCGAAATATTGAAGAACATTTTCCCTGGTGTAATTGGAGGGCCGCACGCGAGAAAAAGAGTTAAGCTAGTGGAATAGGTCAACGATATCACTCCCGGTTCAGTAGCGTATCCTAGCCTGGTCGGACATGTCGATGCGAGACAAGCTAATTCCACTTTAATTTAAAATTCTCCGCCGGCGTAAAAAGATAGTTCGAAGGAATATAAAATGGACATTTCGAAGCTCGTTCCCGCGGCAGTCGGTTTTCTTGCTTCACTGCCTTCTTCGGGCCGGTCCATAATTAATTACCGTTCCTGTAGCTGCACCGGCTTTTTATAGCGCGACGGTTCTTTTTTTTTTCTCTCTCTCTCGAATCCGCCCGTCGACTCTGCCGTGATATTAAAAATATAAAAAGAGGTCGGGGCTCTGTCTCGCGAGCCGAATGCACCGTCACTTATTGATGCAAAATCGAACGTAAACTCGACGAAGATATAAAACGCCGGTTAAATTTTGAAACCGAGTGGAACTCGAGGGCCGACGTCTCTCTCATAAATCATTCGCTTTTCCAGGCTACTCGACAACAACGTGCTGACCTGCATCGATGAGGCGTCGATACGAGAACTGAAGGATCTGGAAATACTGTAAGCGAACGAAACATTTGCCCGGAAATTTGTTCCGCTCGAAATTCCGCACGAAATCGATAAAGTGGGCTGAACTTCGCTTGGGAAACCCAGAAATTTTTAACCTTTTACTATACAATTCTGTAGAGCTTGACGAGAAAATGACAAAAGCCGAAGTTTTAAAGCGAGGAATTCACTGGTTCGAAAGTTGTATTAATATTACTTGAAAAAGTTGAACATTTCTGGGTTCCCGAGGTGAAGTCGACCTATTATCGACGACTGTCGTACTTCGATCGAATCTATTCTCATTTGAATTCGTTATTTACTACTTATTATTCGCAGGATGCTGAATAACAACAAATTGACAACGCTGGGGAAGGAAATGCTGAACGGCTTGTCGCAGTTACGAACGCTGAAGCTCGTTGACAACGCGCTCGCCTGCGACTGTCATTTGGCCTGGCTGGCACGTCATTTGAAAACGCATCCCCGATTAGGCCAACACACACGCTGCGCCTCACCGATTCAGCTAAAAGATCGAAGTATTGCCGATCTAGAGGTACGCAGATCGCTGAACAATTATCACTCTTTTCCGTGAAAACATCATTTACTCACGAGACACGCATTAAATTCATCTTCTTCGTTCGACGATTTAAAATTTCGTGTTAAACAACTTTATAATACGCATCTCAAAGATATAAGAAATCTTAAAAATATTCTCTTTATAAATCTAAATCAATTTCCGAAAGGTTTTTATACTTTTAGCGTTTAGAAATGACTTTCGTCGAAATGAATTAGATTCTATGGCATTGTAGACATTGTTACGGTGTTTGTCGATCGATCGTTTGAAATAATTTTAATTGAATCTAAACGCGAACCAGAAGGAATAGTTCGAACATTTTCTGCAGCCTCCTCGTTGCAATATCTTCGATTCAATCTCGCGACCGACGAGCCCGCGAAGTGGCCCCAACGCGAAAGTTCTATTTCGTCGTCGGAATTCTCGAAAAAGTCGGCGAAACGTCGACCGGTACTTTATCGGCGGCCAATTAATTAAACGCCGGGCCGCTATCTCGCTCGACGACGCACGAACTTTTGCTCGAACGGCCACGGCTGCCGTATCGTCGCCTAAGCGGAGTTTCGAACTGGCGTTCCACTTTGACGGAAAAATTCTTGCGTTCCCACAAAGGAGCACGAGTTCAAGTGTTCGGGCCCGGTTGAACGCGCAGGATCCGAGTGCAGCGCGGAACCGCAGTGCCCGCATCCGTGCAAATGCGCTAATGGTATCGTCGACTGCAGGGAGAATTCTTTGACGAAAGTGCCGACCCACCTTCCCGAGGACACCATCGACCTGTTCGTAAACGAGATTGTCTCCTGCTCGCCGCCGCACAGTTGCCAAATCGCCGAGTTCGAGACGCGATATTGACGGAAACTTTGCAATTAACCGAGCCAACGCGGCGCGCCATTGCCGAGTTAACCGGGGAGCTCGGTGTTTCATTCGCTCCGGAATTTTTCGGAAAATGCGCTTTATTTGTTCATATCTTTAAGCGATAATGCTCTGGTTTCTTTCTCTGTTGCTTCTAGAAATTTTTTGATTGAAGCTATCGATATTTGAACCGTGATAATTTCGTTCGTGAAAATAGTACAATAATAAATTACTGCTCGTTTTAATGCTCGAGGTCTAAATATAGTTCTTTTAAGAAACTACTGTGCGCCGAACAATTCTAATTAGGATAGCTGTGAATTAAATAGTATAGTTTCTATCATCACTGTGTGACCATTAAAGGGAACATAGGCGTAGGATAAATACAAATTATTTTTGTAGACAATTGGTGTGTGCCAATAAAATTCTAATTAGGTCAGCTGTGAAATGAAATTTTGATGATTTTGTTACTAGTATCTGATCTTTAGAGCGAACATAGGCGTAGAGTGTGTAACCATTAAAGGGAACATAGGCGTAGGATAAATACAAATTATTTTTGTAGACCATTCGTGAGAGCCAATAAAATTCTAATTAGGTCAGCTGTGAAATTAAATTTTGATGATTTTGTTACTAGTATCTGACCTTTAGAGCGAACATAGGCGTAGAATGTGTGACCATTAAAGGGAACATAGGCGTAGCATAAATACAAATTATTTTTGTAGACCTCTAGTAGCGCCAAAAGAAATCTAATTAGGTCAGCTATGAAATGAAATTTTGATAATTTTGTATCTGACCATTACAGCGAACATAGGCGTACCACAAATACAAATTATTTTTGTACACCTCTAGTAGCGCCAAAAGAAATCTAATTAGGTCAGCTATGAAATTAAATTTTGATGATTTTGTTACTAGTATCTGACCATTACAGCGAACATAGGCGTAGCATAAATACAAATTATTTTTGTAGGAAACTAGTGAGCGCCAAAAATTCTAATTATATATACTACAGCTATGAATTAAATCGTAGATGAAGGAAATAGGAAAATACGGCACAAAGTTTCGCGAATTTTCTTATCGATCCGTCGATCGCGACTCTCTCGAAAGCGACAATAAAAATCGGAATCGTTTGGCAACTGTTGCTGGGTGGAATCGAAACTCATGGCGCCGATCGGCGATTTGTTAATTTATTTGTTCTCTGTTCGAATCGTTCACAGCCGATTGGAGCAGAACAGCATCACGGAGATCCCGCCGAAAGCTTTCTCCCCGTACCGGAAGCTGCGCAGCATGTGAGTGACGTTCGCAATTTATCCGTTTCTGGCGTTGCATATTAAAATCGCGGCGGTTGCGCCGGCCCGATAACGTTCAACATTTGATATTCTTTCATTTATCCGTTCGCAGCGACCTCTGCAACAATCAGATCAAAAAAGTGGCGGCGGATGCGTTCCACGGACTGAAATCCCTGAAATCACTGTACGTACGAAACCGCGCTCGCGCGCGCGCGAGCTAAATCGCATGATGTGCTCGCGATTGACGGGTTAACGTTTGCATAACCGCGTTGATTTTTCAGCGTGCTGTACGGGAACAAGATCACCGAGCTGCCGAGCGGTTTGTTTCAGGGATTGACCAATCTGGAAGTGCTGTAAGTGAACCACCATCAAATTAAACAATTTTTTTACGATCTTACTTGACGATCATCTTCTTAGATACAGCTTCTTGCCAATTTAATCATTTAAATTCATTTTCAACCATTTTGAAATTGCAGCTTTCTCAGATTTTCTTCAATAGCGTTTATTATTATGCGTTACACACACGCAGAGCGTTTCACCTACAACAAACCACCCAATTATCTTCCCCAGTCTTGACACTAAGCTTCATATCAATTTAAATATTTTCTACATGTTCAAAATTGAAACTTACTGTTTCAAGTGATCTAATCAATATAGAGATCGAGGTCGTTTGAAGGTCATGTAGCGATACCTATAACATTCGAGTCAAGTAAACGTGCTACTTGAAACGTCACCATTTGGAAATGAAATAATTAGGTGCTGTTTTCGGTGAAACACCCTGTACAAATCTACATATGTTTTTGGATTTTAGATTGTTTGTTTACATTTCGGTGGTTCGGATTTCTGAGCAATCGGGTCGCGTTTGTCACCTCTTTGACACTCGACGCCTTTCGTTCTGCGTTTCCGGTTTCCAGATAGCGGCTCGCGAACATGATCGAGCCCTTTGAGTCCGATTTTTCTTTATCCCCCGATAGCGGACGAGATTGTCTCTGACAGCCAGCCCTTCGCCCCGTAAAGGGCGGCAATTGACAAAGCGAAATCACCTTTCCAGGTTGCTGAACGCGAACGAGATATCCTGCATACGGACCGATCTGTTCCGAGATCTCACCAGCCTGACGCTGTTGTCCCTGTACGATAACAACATCAGATCCCTGGCCAATGGAACTTTCGCCAATCTGCGAAGCATTAAAACGCTGTTTGTATCCCGCCATTGAACCGTTAATTTATACAAATTACCGTGGCTCTAGCGACCCGAGGGCGCACGCGTCCGCCCATTCCCCGAATCGAATCGAATCGAATCGCGAATCCGTGTCACTGAGCTTTTTGCTAATTGTCCGGGAGCTTCCTGAACGATTCCCTTGTTTACACGATAACATCTCCACGAATTGCACGAAAACAAAATCGTTCCGAATTTTTCTCCCCGTTTCAGACGGATCTGTTCACCCCCGGTCTGCCTAAACTATTTTCACACGGGATTCCATATATTTCTATTTTTCCGATTTCAAATGTCGGTTGAAAGATCGATCTACGTTCGGAAACCCTTGTGCAGTTTAATTTTGCAAAAACACAGAAATTTTATTCGGGTTAATTTACCCTCCTGCGAGCTCCAGGCCCAGTGATTTTTGACCCCACAGCGATATTTCGCTAATACAGTTTCATTCCGATATAAGTAATTTAAGACGAAGAGGAGATTTTCTTATATCGAAATGAATAGCGTCGTATCGGAATAAAATTTTATATATCCACGGGTCCACGAGTGACTAGTATACGGAGTGTTAAAAAAATTAAAAAATTGCAAAAACGTTATTTGGCGCGAGTGTTGAAACGAAGCGTTTCCCAGTTTGCCGTAACGAAATTCTTTCCGGGGGTGTCTGGTTCGAGACAAGGGTGTCAGGCTAAGCTGCAGGAGGGTTAACCGAATTTCCGTCGACGCGAAAATGCCCGGAGAAATTTCGCGCGACGCTTCCGCTAGTCTCCTCGCGAAAAACGAAAACGGGGTCGCGTCCGAGGGGTTGCGCAGCGCCGGCGATGTTCCGCTTTGAAAGAAACGTTTACTCGATTTCTCGCAGACATTTGGCAATGAATCCGCTGATCTGCGATTGCAATCTGCGCTGGCTGAGCGCGTACCTGCACGCCCACCCGATCGAGACCTCGGGGGCGATGTGCAAATCTCCGAAGAGGGCGCAGAAGCATAAGATCAATTCGATGCCGGACGACGAGTTCAAATGTAAGGGTAAGCACGACTCGATTTTTTCCGATATTTTATCTCGCCTGTACGCTTCGACGGAACACGGACACAGGTCGGTAACACGTCAACATGTTTTCACGTCATCCGCGAGCCGCATCATCCAATCGCGAAATCAATATACAAGGTGCGCGAGAGCCGATCGTTGCAGCCACTTTGCCCTCCGCTAAACACGTTAAGCCTTAACTGCGCTCTAATAATGCAATCATTCAATCGAATTATGTTCGATACTCGTCTACATCGAAATTGTACATAGAAACGCGATAGAAACATTTAATCCAGAAATAGTTATATTATTAATAGCTACAGGTTAAATATTTTTTTATCGCGCCATCCATGCATTCAGTTACGCATTTAATAATATAATTACCGTTTTGAGTGGGTCTGCATCGGCCCCAATAGTTTTTCTATTACCTTCAATTAACCCTTCAAGGACGACATCAGTACATCATACTGACTCTGACGAATATTTAAGAATATTAAAAAATACACAGTCTTCCAATTTTTACGAAACAACAGATTTCTGTTATCCGATTTTCATGTTATTAAAATTGTTAGAAGCTGAAGTATATTATATTCGACCACAAAAATAAATTTACGAGATTCAAGACAATATTTGAATGTATTATAAATTGGATAAATTTTCACACATCGTGCACCGTGCAAATTATAGTAAATGATCGCCGTCGCCCACCTTGTATATCCTCGAAACCACTGTACATACATCTGCTTCCGCATCATCATCCACATGCTGTTCATAAATAGGGCATGGGATTCAATTATTACAACATTCTCGGATTAGATCAATTTAAAGGGTTGTTCAGATTGAATGGGCGTATTGAAGCACGTTTCGATTCGACGACTGGCGGTGCACTCGTCGCGTTTACAAGTGCACCAAAATGGCCGAGGCAGAAAAGCCATTCGGTGTTCTTCAATTAAGAGAAACGAGTTGCAGCGCTGCCGCGCAACAAAAGTTTCGAGCACGCTCCGGGAAACCAGCGCCAATCAGAAAATCTATCCATGATTGGCATCAGAAATTTGTAAAAGTTCCGACAAACCCCTGTCTATGGCCGGGCGAACAAGTGGAGCTCCGGTCGTAGACTCCGCCGGGGCCCCGGCAATGAGAGAATTACAGAGAAGCTGGAGAGTGAAGGGCGAACACACTGAACATCCGTAAATTGCAGAAAACTTCGCGAGCATCCCTGGGAGCCGGTACGAACTCGATATCTTCGACAATTGTCTTCCCGCGAGAGAAACTGCTCGTCCAGTTCCTTTTTAATAACTCTTCGAGATGTTCGATCTGCACAGCTAGTTTATTCGTACTTTAATCTTTCTGAATAAATAAGTATAGGGATTTTTTCTGATTAGTTTTCTTCTAAAAGAAACAGCTCGGTGACAGGGCAATTCTTTTATAACAATTCCTCGAGATGGACAGTTTTCAAACTTTTGATCCCAGTGGATGGGAACTGTAATCTTTTAAAATAAATAGGGAACTAATTAGGGAATTTTTCTGACTAGTTTTCTCCTAAAAGAAACGGCTCCAGACTTTTGAGCTCAGTGGATTGGAACTGTAATCTTTTAAAATAAATAGGGAATTAATTAGGGAATTTTTCTGATTAGTTTTCTCCTAAGAGAAACTGCTCGGTGACTGTGCAATTCTTTTTTAATAATTCCTCGAGATGGACACTTTGCAGACTTTTGAGCTCAGTGGATTGGAACTGTAATCTTTTAAAATAAATAGGGAATT
>CM052129.1:3731422-3763008 GCA_028454255.1 Halictus ligatus
CATCTTATTGTATTATGTTTGAGCAACATTTGCTAAAAATTTGAGCTGGGTATCTCAAACTAGAAGAACGTGGCAGCCATTTTCTCGAACTAAGGAAAAAGGCTAGGGTTAGAAAATTAGGGGCATTCAACAATTTTTTTTTCATATGGAAAATTATTTTTCATTACAAAATTAATAGGCACATCTTATTGTATTATGTTTGAGTAATATTTTCTAAAAATTTGTGCTCGGTATCTCAAACTAGCAGGACGCGGCAGCTATTTTCCTCCGACTTTAACTCCGACTAAATATCGAAAATAGAGGCATGATATTATTGAATATTCTGCAAATATATATATATATATCGTTAAAGGATATTTATCATAAAACAATTCCAGTGAGATGGGAATTTTCCAAAAATTAAAAAAAACCCGGTACTCTTCATTGGGATGAGCAACCCGGGCGCTCACATGTTTCATTTGCAAGTAGAATAAAACATCAGGTACCGATATTAAAAATTTCATACCCTTTCTCGCCTGTAACACGTATATAAAAATTTTTCGCGGTGATTGCAATAGAATTTCGCGGAATTCGGAATGAAGCAGCATGCGCTTAATCAATTATTGTAGCTGTGCAAAGGGAATTTTGTACAATTTTCAGTAGATGGATCCGTGATATCTGGGACAGCTGAATATGCGTAACGAAAATGCATAATGAAAAATCGCGGAATATAAAATCAGCTGAGATTAACAACTGTTAAATAAATTTGAATGGCTGACGGAGTTCTCTTACAAACCAAACTGGGAAATCTACACACGCGCGCACGTTGTCCTTTTAATCGTCATGAATTTTCAATTGAAACTTCTGATGCAAAAATTTGCTCGAAAATTGAGCCGACGTTCAAAAAAGACATTCTGGAAAATGTTGAGCTGTTTCATCGAATGTTATCGTTTCATAGTAATCACTGAAAAGCAATGTTCTTTCAGTAATTATCAAGAAAGAAATTTCTATTTTCGCGTAATTTCAAAAGGGTAAAGCGAACGAACGTGCGCGAATAAAATTACGGAGAATCGTGGCCGAAATTGCACGGTTGTTGTATAGTTTTTCGTTGTTAACATTCCATCCGAAATGGAAATGTTTTTAATGAAATGCGTCCTGCTGAGAAAGCCCGAAACAACATCGGGCGGGTCCGCTGCGTCGAGATTACTTGCGTTATTTGTGCCTAACTGGATCGGGACTTTGAAACGAGCTTTAACGAAGCAGAATAGGATTTAATTTTCAAAGGCAATTAACGGGACAATGGGTCGATTAATTAGATAGTCGGTGGGGCGGGATGGCGGCGGTGGTTCGCGCTTGTTTCGGCGCTGACGAGTGCAGGAACTGATCCAGAATATTGCATATCGCCGGAGAAAAACAAATTAGAGAGTGACGTGCTCTGTCGAAACCAGTGTTCACAACGAAAAAAAAATCTCCTTTGACGGTATTAACAACGCTCTCAGTGCCCCTTCAGTATCACTGTACAATAAAAGTCAATGAAGTCAGCCTCCCATTAATTCCACTTTGGTCGATTAACCAGCTCCGATATAAACGATATATCAGGTATTTAAATAAACCGCCGTTCGTCGGCTAAACAAAGGTCCCTCGTTCGAATAGAAAAATGCAGAACTACTTATTCAAAGTACAGTGAATTCTCGATATATGTCACCGACACGGGTCTTGACATATCCGAGCCGTGTTATGTTTACGACTTTGGTGGCTCCTCAGAGGGTATACCGCGCGGTAGTGGAGATAATTCCACGACGTTTATCGTCCAGGCCTTGGCGACATATACAACCATCTCCCATAAGACTAAATTTTCACGTAATAATAATTCGTAGAAATTCGATTCGCGCGATGTTTCGTCGGCAGGAAATTCGATATTTTCGACGTAACTAAAATACTGGCCGTTCACGGCAGACTCGGTTGTCATAAACTAACTCTTTTAAAGCTTGTTTATAGTACTGTCACGCTACATCGTCTAAAATTACGCAGGAGCGCTATTAAACCCGACATCTATTAAACGGCAGAAACTTATTCGAGTATCAGATAAAAATCATCGAGATACGCGAGCGCAATAAAACCCATTAAATCTGTTTACAGAAACAAAAATTAATTTATACAGTTATCGTTGAAATTTCGCTCCGCGTACAGGGAAACATTAATCACGTTCGATGCTGTGCACGCGAGAAAATAAAAACATCGTTTCCCATTAAGAGGAACGCCGATGAATTACAACGGCGAGAGATCGAAGCGGATAAACGCAGTTAATCAATTTCGCCGTATTAACAATTTTTATATCTGAATAGAATCCGATTCAGCTAAATGACGCGGACGTATCAACTGATCTAATAGTTCAACGTCAGCCCGAAACGCTGCCGAGCATTCATCTTCTCGCTCCTCGACAATTTTCGATATTCGATATCGTTGCTGCTGCTGCTGCTGCGATTTATCGAAAATTCCCCGCGCACCGTACGCGTTAATAACGAATGACCCTGACTTAATCCGCTTCGCTTCCGTTTTTTTTCCCCCGGGGAATTATTCGGCTAAAATTATTCGAAATGAATTTGGTCGCCGCGAGGCTCGCTTTTCGAGGAAATCGCGTCTAAAAATTCATCGGGCGTGTCATAGTGACTAAAAAATTTGCTATGCCTCTACACACCTTGAAAATGGTAGAATAACATTTTTTAGCTTACTTTCCAGAAACTTAGGTTCAGAAATGCTTGGACAGTGTCTTGATATAAACCCTTATATTTTTGGAGATTTAAAGATTACAGTTGTTCTAAAAAAATATGAAACGTCACCGATTGTGATTGAGGTATTGGAGTTTTTGAAGCCTCGAAAGAAATTTTTGTGTTTTACTTTTCCCACGAATTTTCGCGTCAGCAATTTTGTTGCTGTGTACTGTTATTGAAAGTACTTTTCACGGTTGTGTATTTGTTACCGTTGTCTGAAACAACGACTTCTCCTGCAGACTACTGTCGAAGAACATGCTGAGGGAAGTTCACAACAAGATGTTCACCGGCTTGACGAATCTCAAGACTCTGTGAGTAGAAACTTTTACGGGCGAATCATAAAACGGTATCACTGGAGTACTATATATCCCCCGAACTTCATTTTCTCAGGAACCTCCACGGGAATGCTATTACCTGCGTTATGCAGGGCGCGTTCGATGAACTGACACACATACGCACCATGTAAGTATCTGTTTTAACGATGGTCCGACCATTTTATCCGCGGGCACGACCAACTTTCGCGTTTAAAAAAATTTTACGACGGAAAAATTGACTTTCCCCCTGGGCTCCGTACTCGTGAAACGTTACCGACGATTTTCGTTGACGTGCACAGGCGAAAAAACGCATACGCCGGCATTATTTTTTAAACATTTTTCCATAACGTCAGTTGCACGCGAAATAATAAAAACGCGATTTGACGAGTACGTAGAAACGAGCGAGATATATTTTTTAACTGTTCGGATAAATAACGAAGAATGGTCTGGTCAATGATATGTCAGGCTCAGTGATTTTTATTTGTAACTGATGAAAGCAAAAATTACGAAAATTAGTTGAATCGAATAGGAGACTTTGTAGATTTTTTTAAATTCATTTCAACAGTGTGATAAAAGTTTCCACGCAAAGCAAAGTTTACAAATAATCTTGCAGAAGCATCGTTACAAAGCAAAAATGATTAAACTTCGACAAAATCTGTCACATAAATTTCGATAAATAAATTCGTTAACATGTCGCAGAGAAAATTTCGAAAAACGGGAGTTAACAGGATTGTATTTTCGGCAAATGGAACGCGCTTGAATTCAAGCTGAATACTAAATCGGCGAAGTATTACAGCTTGTATTACAGCGTGACAAGATTTCAGCACACAACGTAATGTTATATCAGTTACAATATTACGGAGTGAATATTTAATTCCGGGCGATATTTCACGGAGATTGCGCAGGATGAGACTGGTTAATATTTATTATCGTGTTAATACACAAGCGCAGTAACTTTCCTAACACGCTCCAGTAAAATATTTCCGGCTTCCGTGCGCATAATTAATGGCAGTTTAATAAATTGCCCCCGCGTTTCCAGCAACATGCAAGGCAATCCTTTGTCGTGTAATTGTCATCTCGCGTGGTTCGCCGGATGGCTGAGGAAACGCGACATGTCTGGTGTGGTCGGCCACTGTCACGATCCACCGCGATTGAAGGACGCCGTTGTCAAGGATATCCCTCATCACGAGTTCAAATGCAACAGTGAGTTCATCTTGTCGTATTTACATATAATTACATTAAGAATCCCCTGACAAATTCTCCGCGAAATCCTTTTCGAAACGCTTGCGATTTTTCCATTCATATAAACTCGTTAGATTGTGGATTTTAAGAATTTACCATTACCTTCACTTACGAGTTATGCATACAATTTCATCCGCATACAATTTCTTACGATCTATCGAAATACTCGAATGTGTCGTCACCATCCACTAAATTTAAAAAATTCATCCCCAACCATCTTCAAAATCCTATTTCCTTCAACACCCTCATTAGATTTTAAAAATTTATCTTTATCTTCATTTACAAGTCAACTCGCACACAATTACCATCGATCTACCAAAATTTCGAATGTGTCGTCACCATCCACAAAATTTAAAAAACTCATCCCCAACCGTTTTCAAAATTCCATTTCCTTCAACACCCTCGTTAGATTTTAAAAATTTATCTTTATCTTCACTTACTAATTAACTCGCACACAATCGATCTATCGAAAAAGTCGAATGTGTCGTCACCATCCACAAAATTGAAAAAACTCATCCCCAACCGTTTTCAAAATCCCATTTCCTTCAACACCCTCGTTAGATTTTAAAAATTTATCTTTGTCTTCACTTACGAATTAACTCGCACACAATTACTTACGATCTATCGAAAAAGTCGAATGTGTCGTCACCATCCACAAAATTGAAAAAACTCATCCCCAACCGTTTTCAAAATCTCATTACCTTCAACCCCCTCGTTCAAGGGAAACTTCGAATTCGATGACTGCATAAATTCGTGCCTAATTTTAAAGTGAAACACAATTATATTTTAACCCTCTGCACTCTATTTTAATCTAGATATTTTTAATCGAGCTTATCTTTTTGTTGCGGTGTTTTTATTCTCCGAATCCCATACATTTTCGAAGTGCTGCGAATTTACCTAGCAACTGTGCCAAACACGATCCTACCTCATGGCACAATTAATATCGCCAGATCGGGTCTCCTTCCCCCACCCTAATTTTCTCTTCCGTCTCTGCCTCGGTACCGGCAGAGAGGGGGTAACTTTTTCCCCTGAATTCGTGCTCCCTCCTCTCGTGTGGCGTCGCTGGACACAATTGTCTTCCAAAATTGCACAAACTTGCGAATATTAAATTCAGTAGAACCGCGCGGAAGTCTCGGAAAATCTAGAATCTAAATCAGAAATTCTGGGAACCGTGTGCAGCGTTTCCGTCGATCTTCCGAATCGATCCCGCGATTAACGATCCGCCGTCCCGTTTTGCAGATGACAGCGTGGGTTGCCTGGGAGACGATTACTGTCCGCCTCAGTGTAATTGCGCCGGGTCAGTGGTAAGGTGTTCGAGGTCTCAGCTTACGGAGATTCCGCGCGGGATTCCCCCGGAAACCACCGAACTGTATTTGGACGTGAACGACATCAAGACGATCCAGCCGGAGCGGCTGAACCACCTGAGGATTCTCACTAGACTGTAAATAAAATACACGTGACCACTTTACACCCTCGCACGACCACCCCCGGAACCTTCTCCAACCCCGTTCACCCCGAAGACAGGAACAAACAGTTTCAGACCGTACCGTTTCTCTCGGTTTCAGGGACCTGAGCAACAACCAGATCGGAATGCTGTCGAACGACACCTTCAGGAATCTCACCAAGCTGGCTCACCTGTACGTTCGCATTCCTACGCCCTTCTTTTACGCGCGAATTTATTGGCCAACGGGTCCGGGACAAAGACGTTGTTCGCTCGAGACGATTCTGAAAAATCGAGTTTCGGAATATACTATATAGAGAAGAAATTTCGTGTTACCCGAGAGAGAATTAATTGCGAACCTCCAGTCAGCGGATAATCACTGCTGTCGCCAAGGGGTCTCACGATTCCCATAACTTTAATTCGTGGTTCTGAGAAGTCTTACTTCGGATTGATGCAGCTTGAATTATTTACATAGTTTATTACGTGTATCTGTGAAAATGGCCACAAACAATTAACTTTTCAGGTTAAATAATTTATTGCATTTTATTTTAACAGTATCATCAGCTACAACAAACTGCAGTGTGTCCAACGCAACGCCCTCGCCGGTCTGAAAAATTTAAAGATCATGTGAGTTTCGATTACCGTCAACTATTTCTGAGAGAACGACAAAAGATTCACTGAAATTGTTCATGTCATTTTCAATGTTCCTCCACCTTAAACTGCCCGAAGAATTGAACAATACTTCAGTGGCGTGCATTAGAGTGCATTTACGTTTTCGAGTTGCGATAAACAAGCAGAGAAAGTTTTTCCAACATGTTGTCAAACGTGAAAGTAATAGAATTTGCTTTTCATCGTTTATGAGAGGTTTGAACGACTGAAATTATTATTATGACAGCCCTAATATAAACGTACGTTAGGAATAATCTCGAAGGTCATTTCAAGGTCATCTTTCTTTTCACAACAATAAAATGTACTCCATTTCCTTCTTTTAATATTAGACTTATGGAGCACTAAACATGAACATTTTACATTACCATATAAAGATAAGAGTTTGTAACATTTTTAGCCATTTGTTTTTTCGTGTAATATGTACCGAAAGAAATGTTGAGTAATTCCTCGTGGATACAGCTTTACCATCTCAATAATCGTAAATTAAAAATTAATTGCCACAGGTCCCACGAACCTAGTGTTAAAAGTTAGCCGCATAATTTTCCTAAATCCTTTATATCTTGTAATGAAATTGTCTTATTAAATTTTCCTCGTGTCCACACGTTTTCATTTCTTGGTCCACGATCCTGTTAAAGCGATCCACCGACCACCATGTTTTTACAAACGTTAAGTCGTTAAGCTTCCGTTTAATCAATGCAGCTTTTAATCTGCATAATTTACGCTTCCGTTCCGTTTCCTCTGAATCTTCCAACTGGCGGTACGTCGCACCGTGGGCAATTTGGACAAAATCGGATTCAAAATCAAGGAACTTTCGATAGTAACGAGGTAGGACGATGAAATTTTTTTTAAATTAAAGCTCAAACATTGTAGAATATAGTAAAAATAGGGAGATTGTGGTAGGAACGTTTTTTAACCTTGAGAAAATTCGTTAAACGTGCAGAAATTGAAGAAAATTTTTGTTTCCCCAATACCACGCGGGGAAAAAAATTTTGTTAACATGCTATACATCATTTCCCATAGATTTTTCACGCTGATTTCAAATCTGGTCTCAAAATTTCTCTACGACCTCAGGATTTTGCGAAAAATCGATTTCTGTGACAAAAACTAATGAAATCTAATAATCCGGTAATAATCTCCGTATTTTCCCCATGTTCTACAAAGTTTGAGGTTTAATTAGAAAACAAATTTTCATCGCTCCACCTCATTCCTATCGAAAGTTCCTTGATGTTGAATCCGATTTTATCCAAATTGCCCACTGCGCGTCGCGCGTCAAGTCTAAGCGGATCGTTCGTCTGCTCCTTCGGCGAGCGCGACTCTCGTCAACGACACCTCCGTCGTTTGTTTTTCATACGAAACTTTCAATCTGCATAATCGATTTCCTGGTCCCGCGCTCGGGGCGGGCAGAAACCGTAGCCACGTAGAAGTGGCTTTCGGATCGTTCGACACCGCCACGTAAAACTCTGATTTCCGCCAGGTCTCTGCACGGGAACGACATATCGGTGATCCCAGAGGGCGCGTTCGAGGACCTGCAATCCATAACCCACCTGTGAGTATCGCGGAACGCTTCCGCTTCCTGCCGCGCCTCCTCGGTGCCCGATAGCTAATGGCGGCCGTGTTCTGTTTGCAGCGCTCTCGGGTCGAACCCTCTCTACTGCGACTGCAGTATGCGCTGGTTGGCCGAGTGGGTGAAGAAGAAGGACTTCGTTGAAGCAGGCATCGCCAGGTGCAACGAGCCACCCTCGATGCGGAACAAGCTGCTGCTGACGACATCCGCGATCGAGTTCCAATGCAAAAGTAAGTATTCCCTCGACGAACACCGGTGGTCGGGGCTACTGTGGCCGGCTCGGTTCATGGAAATCGATAGAAAATCGATCGAGGATACCTCGCACTCTGTTCGTCATCGCTCGACATGGATAGGGCAGCCGTGCGACGCGCAAATGTGATTTTCGAGTTGCCACAGTCGAGTGTCCTGTCAGTAGTCTGCGGATCTTTATGCAATATAAAAATTTTCTGCATCGATTGCTAGACATAGGAACGATATTCTTCGAGTACGATATTCTTTCTAATTTTAATCGATCGAAAAAGATATACTCTTAATATTCCTCCAATTTCCCTGCCACTTTATCCCCTTATTTATCAAATTTCTTAAAAGTTTTTGAAATTTCTGCTAACTTTATTGAATACTTAATTTAGGTGCAAGTAAACACCCTGTAGCACAATTTTCATTATAAGCCATCACCAAGTTCATTAATTGCGTGGAAAATAATTTGGGACTTCGAAGCCTGACTCATGGAATAGTATATAATTTTATTAGTAGTAATATCTACTATAAAATTTATAACTTAGCAAAATGCAAAACACATGGACGATTTTCAATCTTCTAGAATCCATCCTAGCATCCATCTTGGCCTTACGTCATCTTACACACTTGTCTCTAGCAAGCCTCTAAAGAGAATAGGCATGTGCTGCCATCTAACGATTGAAGGACGAACTTCATAGAAGTGGACTTGAAAGTCCCAACGGGTCTCAAAGTGTTCAAATTAATACAGGACTTACAAATCCCGTCAGTGAATAAAGGGTTAAATTTGACCTACCCCATTCCGTCATAAATGCGTAAAATCCGCAGTCCACTTGTCGAAATCGAATTTGGTAGAAATAGAAACACAATGAACCGGCCAGAGTAGCTTGTCGGCCACGTCTTGCCGCCGCCGCTGCGCGCACATGTTTTTGATTTTCTCACTGGCCCGTGACGCAGTCTGTTTAGTTCATGGTTTTTTGGCCCGTCGTCACAATGGGGTACTAAAATTGCTCATTAATCGTAGACCTTTCTTCCGCGCAGCCAGCCAACAGCCAGCCGAAGTCCTGGCCAAGTGCGACCTGTGCTACACCTCGCCATGCCAGAACGGAGGATTTTGCGAGGCGCTCCCGGACCGGAAGTTCCGATGCAAGTGCGCGCCAGGATATCATGGGGACCAGTGTGAACATAAAATTGACGCGTGCTATGGAAATCCTTGCAGGAACGCCGGAACTTGCAAAGTACTGGAAGAAGGAAGATTCAGGTACCAATCATGTCTCGACCAGCTAGCGTACAGTGCTGCACGGTTAAACTGATATCGGTTTAGAAGCCTTACAATTCGATTTCCGCGAGCAAGATACTTTTCTTCGCCAAGACCGAAACTCGAGATTGGCTGGACACAGCGAGAGAATGAGATTGGTCGCATTTCAAAGGGAGACTGAAAAAAATCAACGTGCTACAAAGGAAATTTCATTTTGAGTAATCGTCGTGATCGTATTACCAATGGATAGCTAAGATTCTTCCGGTTAAAATAAGTCCAAACACGATGTAAATCGGACCATTTCTAGCGATTTAACTCGGCACTGACGCTCGGGCCTCTACCCCCACTACGACTCCGAGCGCGATAGTGGGGGTAGCGGCTCGAGCGTCGAGAATTAGTCCGATCTACCCCGTGTTTGGACTTGTTTTAATCGGCAGAATCTCAGCCATCCATTGGTGCTATTATGAAGGTAAAATTTTATTTTCTCCAGTCATGACATTACACACGTTGTATTCAGTCTGAATCCTTGTCTGTCGAAATAGCTTCGCCGAGCTCAAGACGCCGAAGAGTGGGGCTGACTCGTGTAAATTTAACCGTGCACCACTGTACTGGCCTGCTCGTTCGGGTCTGATCTACAGTTGCTCGTTCAGTGGTGCCCGTAGTGACCTCCTCTGCGACAGGCTCTCCCGAATCCACATCGTCATCCTCTCGTTCGTCATTCGACAATTCAAAACAATCCCCAACGCTGTCCGCACGCTACCAAATTGGAAACTTCTACCCGCGGTCGCGAAATCGAATCAACACCTTCGACAATGAATGAAATGAACGCCTTCCAGACCCGTCGCAGAAGATCTCCAGTTTGCATTCACTGTAGAATCCCCCACACGTGGGGGGACACAGTAGCTTTGGTCGATAATTGCGTAGACGTGCACGAGTAATGCAATCGAACTCCGGTGCAATTGGACACCGGTACTGCGAAAACCGTAGCGTTGCATTGTAAATCTGTCTTCAAGAGAAACCGAACTCGATTGGCTATGCGAAAATAATTATTGTAGTTTGACTCCTTGATTGCGTGAAGAGTATACATATATATATATATACCAGACTGTTGCACTGTGAACAGTTATGAGTAGATCATAGATCGTAGCATCAGTAGGTTTGAGTACTTTGAATGAAATTGATCACGGGACCCCTGCACGTGAGGCCCGAAGAGTAGCTGCTACACCTAACTGACTATCGACGAACGATCATAATTTACAATTCATTCAATTGTGCACTTGTTCAATTCGGTGAAACGATCCATCTTCAGCAATGTTAACGACGTGACAGAATGTTTAAAGAATTGCAAAATGTGCATTTCAGTGACAAAGGTTTTTCTTCTGAAGGTCGTATTCCCACTATTTCTAGGTGATCAATGTTTTGAAAAAAAAATCCTTTATACGAAATTTGTAGAGAGCACTTTGTTCCCTCTAGGAGCAAGTGATTAGGTCCAATTTTGAAATAGTTGTTTAATTTTATCGGCTGACAGTGTATGAGATCGAATAAAATCGTTTGAGAAAGAACTGTTCGCATCGAACGGCCGAGTCGGAAGATTAGTACGGGATCGGATGATCGTCGATAGATCGGTTATGTTTGGCGACCTTGACTGGCGGATACACCGCGACCAATGGTCATGGTCAATGTCTCGATTGACGATCAGTCGGTGTGTGACAGTTGCGACTGCGCCCCCGGGTACAAGGGACTTCGATGCGAGAACAACGTCGACGACTGCGAGGACAACAGGTGCGCCAATAACGCGACCTGCGTCGACCTCATCCAGGCCTACCGATGCGACTGCGCCCCAGGATTCATGGGCGAGTACTGCGAGGAGAAGATACCCTTTTGCACAAAAGGGCACGACCCCTGCGAGAACGGGGGCCGATGCGTCGACCTCGGGACCCACTATAGCTGCGAATGCCCAATCGGCTTCAGCGGCCTTAATTGCTCCACCAACCTGGATGACTGCGATGATCATATGTGCCAGGTGACAAGTCACTCTTCGTTCACAGCAATCGACTATATTTCACTTCGAGCGAACGAAGGTCAATGATTTTCGTATTTTTTCCTTTCCAGAACGGTGCTACTTGCATCGACGGCATAAACAAGTACGTGTGTAAGTGCGCGGCGGAGTACACAGGGAGATACTGCGAAGCTGCACCCTCGACAGTCATGCTCTATCCACAGACCAGTCCTTGTGCCCATCATGATTGCCAGCACGGTGCATGCTTCCAGCCAGCTCCCGCATCCGCCGCGGACTATCTTTGCCAGTGCCACCCCGGCTACACCGGTAATTACCCAATTATTTATTTATTCCCGACATATCCCGACATCAATGGGATCAGCAGTGTCGCCAGATCGAGGCTTGTGCCCCCACTCCAACTTCCCCTTCTCCCCCACGTTTCCATCGCGACCCGATCACCTCACCCCCTCCTTCTCCGTCTTGCGGCAGCGGCAGAGAGGGGGTAGCTTTTCCCCTCAATCTCCTCTCCCTCCTATCATCACTGCTGATCCTCAGCCAAACTAAAAGTACAAAGTACTCTTCCTTAGCACCTATGTAATACACTTTTTCCACGTATCAATTCCAACCGTACTTTCTCGAAGAGTTTCCTCAATGTGCATGGAACAATGATTACGATTGACATAATGAGGAGCAATTGGGCTGACGCGGGACTATTTTCGCAGGAAAACGATGCGAGTACCTGACGAGTTTGAGCTTCGTGGACAACAGCTCGCTGGTCGAGCTGGAGCCGCTACGCACGAGACCCGAAGCGAACGTGACCATCGTCTTTACGACCATGCAGGAAAACGGGGTTCTCCTCTACAACGGTCAGAACAGCGACCACATTGCGGTGGAGCTGTTCAACGGCCGTGTACGTGTCTCGTACGACGTGGGCAACTACCCGACGTCGACAATGTACAGTTACGAAATGGTGGCCGACGGCAAACCTCACGTGGCCGAGCTTCTCGCGATCAAGAAGAACTTCACGATGAGGGTGGACCGCGGCCCTGCTAGGAGCATCATCAACGAGGGTCCCAAGGAATACCTGAAGCTCACCACGCCGATGTACGTCGCAGGAGTCGCGCCCGAAGTCGCCAGCGTCGCGTTCACCGAATTCCACTTGAGAAACATAACGAGCTTCCAAGGTCAGTCTAATTCCAATCACTGGACCGAGCCTGTTTCGTTGGCCATTTTGATTTCGCTATATTTCCTTAAAATCCGCATTAAAACAGATACTTGGAGCCTTTCTCAGACATTTGAAATTTTACTTCGTTTCTACCATTTTTATATATTTCTTGGCATTGTTAAACTCCATGAAAAGAGGACCGATCAGATTTTGAAAATGTTTAATACGGCTGACCTCAGATGTCTTAATTGGTTTTGCATTTCCGAATAATCAACGGATCGGAATGATTTAGAGGTCAAGTGTTATCGTTAATAATTCTAGTGAAAGCGATATTGAAAGATTGAAAATCAAGGGTCGTTAGGTGTCAGGGTTGTTGGTTCGTTGCGGAAGGAAGGGATGTATGATGGAGGACGTTGTTTCTTTGGTAACAGGCTGCATCTCCGAGATGTGGATCAATCATAAATTAGTGGACTTCAGTAACGCAGCGAAAATGCACCGGGTTACTCCCGGATGCATGTCGAACGAGGAGGGGGCTGACCAGGCGCAAGACGTCGTCGACCCGGATGGCATCATGAGCAACAGCGGCAGCAACGAGGAACCTCTACCGGAAGACAACATGGCTCACGAACATTCCGGTATGTGTATACGCCCATTTTCTCGAGCACGTATTTACGTGGATATCTTGGCAAAACTCTATTACGATAAGAAATTGTTTCGCATGAGATCAACTGGAAATTGCTATCTTATTGGGTTTAAATATTCTAATCGTTTTAAAAATATTATGTCAATGACCAAAATTCTCTGCGACATTCAACGCACTTTGCAGTTTCAACGCTCCTATTCCTTGAATACAAATGAATCTGTGATGAATAATTTTGATATTTGTCCACAAAAATGTTAAAGAAGTTTTAAGGTTATGTTAAAGGTGGATGCCTGGGTTATTGACGTACAGTAACGAGCAAAACTGAGTCTACACTATTTGAGGTATACAAAATTTTTGAAAAGAATTTGAATTGGTTGGAATCGCAAAAGAAACAGTAAAAGTTGTATTTGATTCGCTCGAATAAATTATATTCATGCTGAAAATTTCACCGATATTGGTTAATTGGTTTGCGAGTTATAAACGCTTAAGAGTGGAAAAATTGCCTTTTTTTCACGATTTTCGACTTAAAATTGCACTTTTAATCGTTTATACCTCGTAAACGAATTAACCAATATCGATGAAATTTTCAGCATGGATATTATGTATTCAACCGGGTCAAACACATTTTTAAAATTTTCAATGAACACTCAGTCTGAGTGTAGACTCAGTTTTTCTCGTTACTGTAACTGTCACGAAATTGATCACTCTTCCATTTAATTTTAGACATGGCCTAAAATCATCTGCTATTTTAGTTCACCCTTTTACCAGTTATTCCATATTCAATTGAATATCAGAGTCATTCAATTTCCGGCTGACGTTTCAACCATTCTACAAATAGTTAATTAAATATTAAAATTGATCCGGCGAGGGCTAACTGGATGATTAAATATTGAAGCAATCAACCGACATAATAAAATATGTGATTAACCTAGCTCGCGCATCACCGATTGATACAGAAATTAATTAAGTGGCTCGCGCCGGGGCGCAAGATTAATTCAAGCGATTTCGATTGCAGACATCGTCATGCCACTGCCCGGCTCGATCATTTCCGATCCCTGCGCAGGACACGAGTGCAGGAAGGGCTCGCAATGCGTGCCTTCGCCGATCGGAAATGGCTACACGTGCCGTTGTCAGACTGGATGGCAAGGACGATACTGCGAGAAAGGTATAACAATCTCATTCATTCCTCACTTTTCAATCTAGACGCCTGACAGTCACAGTCATACGGACACGACGATGAATAAACAATGTTTAAACAGCAGTCTTTGCGCTTCGCTCTCCCAGATTGGTTCTCTCGAACGATCAAATTTAAAGGGGAGGAATTAAAAAGATTAGATCGATTCCAACGAGATTGGTTCTGTAATGAATTTTTGAATATGCGACGAAGACGTTAAAGTGAACAACCTATGAATTGCAGCACCAACGTGCCGCAAAGAGCATACTAAAGAGTTCTACAGCGAGAATGGATGTCGGAGTAGACGACCGGTGAAGCTTGCCAAGTGTTGGGGTAACTGCGGTAACTCCTGCTGCCTGCCGCGGAAAACAAAACGACGCAAGGTACGGTCTCATTCATATTAAATGTAGATTACTGCTGATTAAAATGCTGAACTATTCAGTGGATCGCGAATACTCCGTTCCGCAAATTAGTTTTTGCCCGTTGCGCTCGTACCTCTGCAGATTCTCACGCAAGAATTTTCTTCGTCGATCGAAACCAACGGGATTCCCTTCCGCGACAATTTTATTCGGTTGACGATAACGCAGAAATATTCTTGAATTTTTTTCATGCCCCGGCTGCTTCGAATTTGCTCGTAAACCTACTCGTTGTTATCATAAATGCACCGGATCTGCGGTCCGTCTAGAAAGATGCGAAAATATTCACATCGATTGAAAGTAACCTCAAATTTTGATATCGAGTTGAGTTGAGTTTGGTATATAAGACTAGATGTGACAAGATGGAAGTAAAATGAAAGACACAGAAGGGAAAAATATCAAATTTATTAATTGTATGAGCGTATGATGCATTTACAGTGTTTACTCTATATATGTCGCGAAAGCCTGCGCGATAAAAGTCCCAGAAGTATCCCCACTGCCGCGGGGTGTACCCATTGAGGGGCCAAGAAGCTCGAGAGACCTCTGTCGCGTGGATCGAAGAATGAACTGCCTCCTGGCCGATATATGTCCCTGACTAGACTCGTCTTTTGGACATGTATTGAGCAAACACTGTATTTAGCTCGTTGCTGTGTCACTTCGCTCTAGCGTCGAAAGTTTAACTCACCGATAAACCGCGTCACGCCGTCAATAATAATTTAACGAACTCCTTCTTATCAAAAATGGACGGTAGTTTATCCAGACGAGTTATTTAATATTACTTCTTCAACTACACTCACCTTTATCAAGCCCATGAACCCGTTATATCTCGTCCGATTATTAAACCGTTCGAGGAGTCTCTTGAAGTTCCCGTGATTATTAGATCCTGGATCTTTATGGATCGCAAAACTTCCCTCGGACGACAATAAAACACAAAGTTCACGAAAACATCGCACAGTTTTACGCCGGACTTTATCTGCCGGAGCTGCGACGTCGAGAAATGAAGTTTCACTTAACTTCCTCAATATCCGCGATCCAGTTACTCCGACCCTTACTTATGAGGGCACTATGCGAAGGGCACCGGGCCCGAATGTACCAACGTTTCGAAACTTCTCCGAAAGTCCCTTCATGAGATTCGATGCCTCGGCGGCGCAGGAGGTTTGTTCATTAACGCGTTAAATGTTTCAGGTGCGACTGATCTGCGCGGACGGGATGCGTTACACAAAGGACGTGGACCTGGTGCGCAAGTGCACGTGCACCCGGAAATGCTACTAGCGAGGGCCGAGGGACAGCCACAGGTGTTCCATAAATATTCGTCGAAACGTATCGAGACAGAGAAATCGAAAAAGAAAGAGAGAGAAAAAGCGAGAGAGAGAGAGAGAGAGAGAGAGGGAGGGAGAGAGAGAAAGAGAGAGAGAGAAAGAGAGAGAGAGAGAGACCGAGAGGAAGAAACCCCCTATAACCGAGCAAAGTGACCCAATTCGGAACTTTCAACGGTAGACCCACGAGTGATGTGCCGAGACTCGATCGTTGAACCGGATGCAACCCGAATGCAAGTGGTCCTCGACGCATCCTCGTGGCCGAAAGCATTGGGCCACGGCCGAAAAAGACCCACGATGGACACACACTCGCAAAAATCCACACCTACACACGTGTACACCTTCGGGAACGAAAAAGAAAAAGAAAAGAAAAACAAAAAACACGCTCTCCGCTACACACACACACACTCGACAAATCAACACACACAGGCGCATACACACGCGCGCACGCGAACACACACACACACACAGCCGGCTCAGTGTGATATATATATTCGAACGTGGAGAAAGAATAATTATTATTAATATAATCGTGCGTATGTGGACTTACTCGGTATTTGGAAACAGTTTCACCGCATACTAGGTATTATTAATCGTGTACGTTTCGCGAGCGACAGTAAGACAGCGGGAAGAGGACACTGATTTTCTAGCTCGGTGCGAAACCTTTTGGAACCTCTCCGAATTCTTCGATGATAATTGTGCGGGGAAACTCAGGATTGCGAAATCCTGCGCGAATCGTGACTAGCTTTCTTAGAGGGCGTTCCCAAATTATCGAGTACAATTTTACCAGCGGGCGCGCACTCTGCACCGCCCACGGTCGCCGCAGGTTCCCCGTTCGATCGCGATCGGATCGAGGCAACGACGCGGATCGGCCGCCGACACGGGAAACAAGACGTTCAATTTTATAAGTCCACCCAAGCTCACACTCGACGGACACTCGTAATCCCTGGTGAAACCAAATTCGAGACGAATTTTTCGCAGCGTCCAGTTTTACGCTCGTTTTCCGTGTTCCTTCGAACGGATTGGAGCTCGTCTTTGTGTAAGCAACCGAGCGCAAAAACTTTCCTTTTTCCCCAGTCTTTCGAGATTTTCCAATGTTCAATTGTCGCGACAACGAAAAAAAAAGAAAGAAAAAGAAAAAAATTGCTGTCTAACAACGCTGGTAGGATTCAACCAAACGATTTCGGAACGTCCTGTACAGAGGAATTCGAATGAATCACATCACTCTTCTTTGTGGCGTTCGGCGCCGAATGATCCAGCTTGACGAACTGATCGGGGAAACGCGTTAGGAGCCATCATCGGGGGGGGGGGTGGTAATTAACGCTTCGCTAGCGAGCCGAGCTTCGAGCGACACTGTATCGCGCGGATGCAGACGTGTATGTGCGAATCTATAGACGCGGACGTAATCGCAAACCAAAGTGTCGCGAACGGTTTACGAAAGTTTCGCCGAGAAACACGCTTCAGAGTTCGATCCGAAAGAGTTTGAGATGGTCGAGCGAACATGTTCGCGACACGTTGCGTTCGAAGACGAGAGAGAGAGAGAGAGAGAGAGAGAATGAGAAAGAGAGGTACACTAAATCTGTTTTAACAATCCTATCGTTTAAGGAACGTTCCTTTCTATTTATCGAGCATTGACGTGGTTTATTTAAACGTTCGCGAGAGACGTCAAAAGACACGTATTTGCGAAAGTGTTTCGTTGCGACGCCGAAGCGAGGCACACAGCGGTAGACTTCTGGTTAATTGGTTGAGGGACCGGCTCCCGGGGCCAATGGGCGGGGCCGGTGGGCGGGGCCAGGAGAGGTTAAGCCACGCCCGCTCGATGAAAAGCGAGATACGCGATCGAGAATTTTTCTCGGTGTAACTTTGATGTTTGTCTTCAAACGTGAATTGCTGTCTCCTTGGTATGCACCTTGGCGGTATAGTTCGCGTCTGAGGGCAGAGAACGATTTTAAGCCGGATAAGCTAACCGATCAAACGTGTAAAATTTGAAATAATTCGAATACGAGGTACGAGTGGTTGGTAACACTGGGTCTAAGGGATTTACTAATATGGTGGGTTTGAAATATTTTAATTGATCATGTAGATTCATATTTATTGTAATGTTACTCGACGCTGGAACCAATTTTGGCATTACAAATTTGCTTCTTGTACAAACTTTCGGATACAATCTAACAAGTTTATTTCGTCCGTATTCGTCGTGCGCTCAATCAGAGCACACCCTCGTTACTTTCCGAAATTAAAACAAAATGGACGCTTCCAGTGGTCCGTAGATCTAGCGTTAAGCGTTAAATGAAAGTGGACTAAAATAAATACGGTTGGTTTTAAAATGATTCCGGCTAAGAGGAAGTCTACCGCATGCGATTAGAGCTTGTATTAGAGGAAAGCTTGAGCTTCTGCGGAGTCGTTGGATGGAAACGAGGCGTTCTCGATCGAAAATGGCCGATCATCGAATGGACTCTCCTCCCAGAGCCTCGAATCTTGTCATTCCACGGCCTAAGAACGTGTCACCGCGAATTGCATGCTGAGAGAGAAAGAGAGAAAGAGAGAGAGAGAAAAGAAAAAGAAGAAAACTGGAGAAGAAACGAATTTGTAAGAGACGGCGGATAGGAGCGCGTAATTATTTTTGTATGAGCACATTATTTATACTAATCGAGCGTCGGCGATGATTTCCGCGATTGTTTTTCATCAGACAGGCGTGATCATTCGTTCGGAACTACTTAAGTCCCTCTTCACGTTTCGCGTACCTATTTAGACGTGTGTACCTACTCTGCGGACATAACTGCGTTTTGCATCTTCCACCGCCAGTATTTAAGTCGTATTTATTCGTCACGATGACCGGAAACGAGAGACCGTTGCGCGGACGACAACAACTCGATCGTTAACGATCTTTCGATCCGCGAGCTATAAGTTTCTCGAGATCCAGGAAGCTCGTGGGACCTTCGCGCTCTGGATCTTCCGCGATCTCGGAGTTTTACAATTTCCTTGAACAGTGTTTGTTGTTCGCTCTTAGGTCTCGATCGCGGAGGATAAATGAATTACGGGATTGGTCGGAGTGCGAAGGGTCGAGTCTGCAGCAGAAATACAGCGTTTACTCGATATATGTCGAAAACACGGGTCCAGCCAGGGACATGTATCGACCAGGAGATATTATTCTCTCATCCACGTGACCTTACGCTCCTCGGCAACAGAGGTCACTCGAGCTTCTTGGCCCCTCGCGGGGGAAACCCCGCGGCAGTGGGGATAGTTCCCGGACTTTTATCGGCCAGGCATTTGCGACA
This sequence comes from Halictus ligatus, assembly GCA_028454255.1. Lineage (NCBI taxonomy): Eukaryota > Metazoa > Arthropoda > Insecta > Hymenoptera > Halictidae > Halictus > Halictus ligatus. Next base: position 3,750,886 of record CM052129.1, read on the forward strand.
TATATGGAGCAAACACTGCACTCAATGTTCACAGTGTTCAGCATTTTCCAACCCTTCGGTAACGAGCGACTATCTAAAAGAAAAAAAGCTTCGGTGAAATTGTCCTTCGAACGGTCACGAATACACAGCTAAATGGTCATACTGATCGCGATAGACGAGGGTCCAGTCGACCAATCGTGTTTGCATCTCTGAATTTTGTCGGTGTTTCCAGTCTCCCTCGCATTCGATGACTTCGATGGAAGTTTGTCGAATCGATTCGAACTTAAAAGACGGTACATGCTAAACGGATATTTATAGACATGAAAGTATTCGGTCGGGACGGTTATACATATCCAGTTTCGACATCCGTGCCGCAAGGGGACGAGTTTCTTTCTTATTCTACATTTAATTAGATTACGTTAGGTAAAACATAGCGGTTCGTATATTTTACTGCACGAGAAACGGTTTATTTTAACGTTTATCCACATGTCGTATTAGCATCCTCGATGGTAGGAGATTTTGTATTGAGCGTTCATTGTTTCTTTTTTTTTTTTATAGAAATCTTTTTAGCGTAAACGTTACTTTTATCATTTGTGTAACCCGTTTCGTTTTTTAGTTCGTTAAGGTAATCAATTATTGTCGAGCAGTCGAATGGGAAAAAAAAGAAGAAAAAGAAAAAGAACAGACGAACATGAGACGCAAGCATATAAACGTAGCACGTCGAGTTCACGTCACTTGTCGTTACTGATTTCTTTCCTTGTATGCCGTAGCGAACATAATAGGTGTACCATAGCGACGTATTTTACGGTTTCATAGTATTAATAGTAACGTAAGTTGCCCACAGCGTTGCGTTCCCGAGACATTTCGTTGCTATCGATTCGAGCTTTCAGTTTTTCGCAGCCACGGATCATCGGACACTGTTGCACTATTGTTAAAACACTGCCATTCTCAACATCGCAAAAAATCAACTGGAACGATTCGAATCTGTACGCTTTTAATTAGCTGCTTGGGGAAAACTGTGAGATCAAGGTATCTGGAAGAGGTACCTTCAAAATTTGATTCGATGAAAACTCATAAATGACCATTTCAACGATCGTTGAAAATCGTACAGATTTGGAAAAGTCTACTCGTGTGATTTTCGAATAAAAATTGAAGATTCGGAATTGAACAACCATGAAACTGCCATTAACATTATCGTTAAAGGGTGATGAGGATGGTAAGCCGGGTATTAATATCTGCCAATCAAACGGAGAAAAGCAGGAACAGGTCGAATGCTCTCAGAACTTTGGTAAAGAAATTGAAATAAAAAAAGCATCAATTTGAACTTGAAGAAAAACTTTCAAAAAATAAATTTAAACTTACTTGTAAATTCTGACGTGACCGGATTTTGAATAGACTTATTTTCTTGCAATAGCGCTATTGTTCAACCTTTCGAAAGGAATTCTTCGTCAAAACGAATTAGAATTGTCTAATTCTGCTTTACCGACCGAAGAAGCACTGCCCGCTAACGTCATCTACGGCAACAAAGCGACTGACGAAAGACACACGCCGGGTAAAGTAGTTTCAAGTCGCTTCGATCCGGCAGTAGAAACGGTTGCACGACTCAGACAGATGATTTGAATCAAGACAATGCTCATTCTTACATAACACGAGAAATTCGTAAGGATACTAATGAGGATGCTGAGTAATCTTATACTGGAGCCTGTTTTACGGTTGAATTTGTTAATGTACGTTTCCTAACGATCGAATTTCAATATAAAGAATTGCGAATGTGTACGGTATGAATTTTATTTTAAAAATGAAATACAAAAATCACAACTTGAATAAAATGCCGAGTGAATATTAATTGTGACCAATTTAGAATGAAATTTATCACATCTTCCTGTTCGTTAATTTATTACAGCTACCGCGCATTATTAGATGGTTTATAAAGTCGAATTTAATTTTGAAGCATTCTAAAATATTTTTTAACGGAGACTATAGACCTACGGACCATTTAAAGTAACGGTCCGGAATTGATTCAGTATTGTCATTGAGCATCGTTCGGTATTCTTTCTACTAGAATTTAATTCTGAGACATTATAAAATACTTTTTAGCAAGCACAATTTAGGCTGAAGTTTGTGGTACTCTTTTGTAATGTCCTGGACCGTAAAACAAGTAGCATAGACTTTATTTATTTTTAAACAAAAATGGAATTAAAAAGAAAGTTTACCAGACGCTAGTAACGTGTTTGTTTTTTTAAATGTTTTTCATTAAAGAAGATGCACAGACCGTGCCAATCTTTTAGCAATTTCAAAAGAAAATTAAAATATAGTTTACCAGGGTTCCTGGTTTTCAGCTGCCATTTTTGATGCAATTACAAGTCCTGGTTCTCTGAACTTCTTCTGAGTAACTTCGGGAGAAAATTAAAGAGAGATTCTCAGTTGTAAGAATGCTTCCCGAAGCGGTCAGCCGAGCGAAAAAACCAAAGTTCTGAAAGCAGATAGATCTGGTCAGAGCCAAGGACACGGAGATCAGGCGAAAACATGATGGAACCTGTACGAACGCTGACGGTTGCGCGAAGGAAACCGCGAGGGCCGTAATCATTAATGAATTCCGCATTCGACCAAACATGTCCGCGCGAATGATTCTCCTTCTAACGAGACCAACTTGGCGCGCGCGATCGAGCGGTACGTTTTCAAAGCGAGACGAACGATGAGAAGAGAACGGCGAAACAAAAAAAAGCAAAAAAAAATACAGGAGCGCAAGAGAGAGAGAGAAAGAGATAGAAAGAATGATAGCGGGAGAGAATGTGAGAGAGCAAGAGAGATTTTCTACGAAGTTTAACGTCTGTATTGAGGACAATAATGAGGGGGCAGAGAGAGAGAGAGAGAGAGAGAGAGAGAGAGAGAGAGAGAGAGAGAAACGAGGGATTTGGTGAATAATGAAAAGAAGAGCGTTCGAGACTTGTGATTGCTCGAAATTCCTACGAGTTATATTTGTACATTTACTTTAACGAGAAACATTTAATATATTTCACGGATCGGTGGACTAATAGCGCATGCGACTGAAGTATACCAGTTTTAAGAGTCTTACGCTTAAAGTATAGCAAATGCTAAAACCGTTCTCGGACCAGTTCAACAACTGGTTGATAAACGTTCCCCTGAGGGTGGAGGCTCGGCTTCATTTTCGGGGGGAAGCAAAACAGCATTTGTTTTCATCACGACTCAACCTACCTAAATAACTGTAAACTGCGTAATAAATATAATTATTATTGTTCCTTCTCGATACCCACGGCGTGGTCATTTCTCACTACCTTCAATTCCTGGCCGAAACGAGGAACGCTTAATTCACGTGCTGATTGATCAGTGGACTGCGGACATCTTGCTATCTGCGGACATTTGCAAAGTAACGTTAACGTTAAGAAACGCCGTTGACGCGATTGTCATTGGCAGGCGTGTTACCGACATTTTTCTCTTACCGTGGTCTTCGCTATGCATTTTATGAATTGTCTACCTTGCAGTCTGTTGATCAGCATTCTGGAAAAAAGACAGGTACCATGAGTTCTTGGGGATGATTGATCATTGATGGAAAGAAATTAGTAATCTATGTACGGTGTCGAAGTTTCTCGGTTCTATTTGTGCCGTTGCAACGGATTATTGTTCGATTCGAATTTCTGGTGTGTAATTCCGAAGACGGTCGTTTGAACTCTCATAAGTGTAAAGCACGCTGTACATTAACCACGAGCAAACGAAGGGAGGAGGAACGAGGATGAAACACTGCATGATTAGAAATATTATGATTATACAAGCTTAGATACGTCGACCCTAGGTACTAGTGTAAAAAACGAAATGTCTATGTTTATATAATGTAATAAATTCTCGGAGTATCGACGTTATTAAATAAATATACGCAAATTTTATGAACGTGTCTCCGTACTTTCGATTTCCCCCATTGTCCACGCTTCAGAATTATGTTAATCCCGTTCACAGGTACCATTTTGTTTTCTGAATGATTCTTCCCATTATTTCGTGGTTTTGCAATTTGAAACATTTTTGGAGCATCTACGTTGAATAAATATACGCAAATAATAAGAAACTGGCTTTGTCCTTTCAAATTTTCTGTCACTGAAAAGTATCAGAATTATGTGAATATTTACTTAATGGTACCATTAATTTTCCTGCACGATTTTCACTACAATTATATGTTTTCTCGATATAGAAAATTGTCGCAGCACCGACGTTAAATAAATGTACGTGAATGTTAAGAAAAGGCTCCCCAAATTTTGAGTTTTTCGTCATTCAAAAGCGTCCGAATCAGTTTAACTTTAATCCAAAGGTACCACTAATTTCTATGCACGATTCACACTACGGTTTCATGTTTTTGCAATATGAAAAATTCTCGGTGCACCGACGTTAAATAACTATACGCGAATTTTACAAAAATGATTGTGTCCTTTCATATTTTTCGTCATTTAAAAGTGTCAGAATTATGTGAAAATATTTACTCGAGGGTACCATTCATTTTTCTGCACGATTTTCACTACAATTTTATGCTTTTTCCAATTCAGAAAATAGTCGAAATAAATGCACGAAAATTATGGGAAAATCTGTACGCTCATTCGAAGATTCTTCCCAGCTGTTGGAAAAGCGTAAAGATTTACGTAAGCCGTAAGTATACTCACTTGGTTTAGCTGGTTGTTATCGGAAGCAGACGACTAATCGTCGACGGACCGCCATATTGGAGGAAACAGATAGCGCGCGAAAACCAAAGATAACAATAGAGTGGAGAAAGGTGTTCGAACTCCGGAAGTCGACCTGCTCCTGCTATTTTGTACTTCCGGCCATTTTGCAAACGTAAAACGATCCACAATTTGCAGTAAACAGTTTGGTATGATTTTACTTTGAACAGCAAAATTCGGTTCATAGAATTCCTCTACTGCCATGCATTTATTCAATTATTTTTGTCAACGTCTTCACCATTTAAAATATTAAAAAATGTTCCTGTACTGTAAAGTACTATTTAAACAACTTGAATTAAAATTGAATGTGAATTGAAACTTAAAACTATTTCATAATTTTGACAGTGAACAATACATTTCTTATTGGCGAAAACCCTTTATTATTTTGTTAATCTTTTTTCAAAATGTCTTTAATCGTTCGAGCATACTTGTTCAAAACGTATTCTTCGTTTTCAATATATGTTTAAATATTTCAACATACACATTCGCGGCTATGATCGAATACTTTCTTAATACTCATTTATAATCGTATTTAACGAAGAGAATCAGTGACCCCCCTAACAATAGGACCAATTTGCCCATTATCTCATCGTCGGATTTATTTATTACACTTCTGATGACTCACAAGCGCGTAAGATGTTTCCGGTCGAAGTTCCAGGGACTTATGCGATTACATTAGACGCTAACGACCGATTTGAACCGTCCGTATGCTGTGCCGGGGTCATTCGTGACCCGTAGCGGTGGGACAAGCTCGATACGTACAATTTTATTCCGATACAAGACGACGCTTTTTATTCCGAAATAAGAAAATCCCTAGCCATCGTCTTATATCGGAACGAAGCTGTGTTAGTGAAATATCGGTTTGGGTCAGAAATGACTCCGGCACAGGCCTGAAATTCGCAGAAGTCCTGGGGGTTAATTCGATGTAACGAAATATCGATCTTCTGCAACCAGACGCTTGAACGGTGCAATTTGATAAAGATATTAATTCGCAACCGCCATTACCGGTAATTAATGCGAGACTATAGCGGCGAAATTCGCGTGAAATCTGTCACAGTGATCTGTTGATATTGCTATAATAATATCGGGCTGATATAAAATAATATCTGCGCACGCAGAGTAGTAAATCAATTTAACGAAGACGAATAACAATTAATATTATTGTAGACCGCCTGCGGGGGAACGGAGAGGCTAATTTATCGTGCGTTGCTCTAACGAACGATATCCGATACACAGTGTTTATATCACTTCCGAAAATTGCTGTTTAATAGTTCACTGAACAACGGCTATTATATAAACGCGATTGCATAATGCGTACCGTGCTGATAACGATTGACGCTCATTAAGCCGAATTCGTTGACACGTTTAAGTAAAAAATGACACGCCGCTGTTAATTGTTCTCCGCGGATTATTGATCGTTAATTCCGACGGCAGGGCATAACGTGCTTAGCGAACGTTTAATAAATGACGCGCGATCATTGCACGTTAATTACCGCTAAAACGTTTGACCTACATGCCGTTTGCATTTTATTTAGCGCGGACGCGTGAACATCTTGTTTAGCTCGGGGTGTCGAAATTGTTGAACAATTACCGCGGGCGAATTAGGCGTGTTTGACGACCGTCCCGAAGCACGCGTGTCATGTTCAGTTTGTGTGTATACGTTCGCGATGTTATGGTTGTTTCTGGCCGACGAGAAGCGACACGATGCAAGTAAATGTACGTCTTTTGAATGTACGCTCCGTCGGCTCAAGCAATTAACGAAAGCGAATTTTCAAAATAAACTTGCGATGGAAAAAAAAGCAGAGTAACCGGCAAAATTCACTGCCAATGGATGGAAATTCACCGAAAATTAAAAATTATAGGATTCAAATTGAAACTGGCGCGGGAATTTAATTCGCAAAATTTTTAATATTTTAGAATAAGGAGCAGAATGAAATAGCTATTTCAGTGCGAACTATAACGCACATTTAATTGCAAGATTATTTAGGAAATTTCAAGTCCCCTTATAAAATTTTAATACCCAATGTTTAATATATTTAGACTGCGGATTTTATGCGTTTATGACAACAATGGGCAAGCAAAATTTAAATCAGTGGGCATATCAAAAAGATTTAAGTGCATCAGGGTATTCGTTTCAGCCTAATAAAATAATTAAAATAAGATAGAAATTTGTATTTCGCTCCGGTGTCTTGCAATCAACGTGAAAAATATTTTTTCGCACATAAAAATTCAGTGCACGTTCTCCAAGAGAAATCTACAATCTCAATAATTCACGAACCTGTATAACTGAAAAAAAATATATATTTTTGAACATCCAAATTCCAGAGGAACGGTCACGGCAATTTTTCAGGAAAAGTCTACAAATCTCAATAATTCGCTGGACCTGTCTACCGTAATAAAACGAATTGCACGTCCAAAAGTCGATTTTCGGAAACTCGAGTCACGGGGGGATTTCCGGGCAATCTGATACCCCCGGTGGGAGTGTTTTCCGCCTAATTTGGCCAGCTCGAGTCCGCCGAATTAAAAGAATGGAGCACCGTGGATAATCGGCGATCAACGAAAATTGTTGGTGTCCAATTTGCCCGCGCGGTTCATCGCGAAGGAACTCGCGAGTTAAGCGGACACTTCCGAGACACCTTTACAGAACTAGACCTCGTGATAGTACCCTCAATTGATACGCGGTTGGCTGCGTGGGTGGAGGAAAAGCCCTGTGCCAGCAACGGCGGCTCGGCGAATGAGTTAATGTGTCAGTCGTAAGCGCGATCCCGTCGCGACGCGCGCCTCGTGACAACGGTGACTCGGTATCACCATATTTGAGAGGCCTTTTCCCTTTTTTTTTGCCCCCCTTTTTTCTTTTTCGCGACAACGTCGACCACCGATCCCTGTAAACCGAAAGCTCCGAAACAACGTCCGAAAAATATTATTCTCAACTGTGTGTTCGGTTGATTTGACTCCGAAGAATTATTTTTGCCGAAAATATTTTATAAATTTTTAGTTTGCTTCAAGTGAAGCGAATATACGTTTTACCGTAATTCTGAATATCATGTTCACCGTTCGTGTGTTCGGTTCTAACTGCTGAGACCGGAAGAAGAGTTCAAAACACTGGTTATAGTGAGGCGATTATACTTTTTCAAAGTGTGTTCTGATAGATTTGTTAATTTTTGGAGCTGAGAAGAGATTGTTCAACTGTTGTTCCGAGTGAGTATCGTGGACCTTTGTATTTGTGCTTGGTTCCAGTGACGTCACTAGTATTGTTTGAGCTGACAGACTTGAAGTTGATTGGCTCCCGGTACTAATTAGTAAATCAGTGTGCAAATTCGACGGATCGCTTTTGGACGAACATCATTTTCCACGCCGTAGAAACCGAAGATCTCCGAGTATTTTCAAGTTCAATTATGTGCGTTTCGCTTGTTTCGGCAACAAGTGTCGCTGACTTCCGGTGACGATTTATGGCCGCCTTCCGAAAGTGTGAGTAACTGTGTTTTGATTAACCGGGTTCTGTAGATGTGGGTAATTCACTTGAAAATTGTAGGAAAAAGACGTGCGATAAAGCGAAAGCATAAAATGCGACGAAATACGCGACCATAACCTGTTCAATGCGTTTCCGACGATACTGTGACGTTTTTGTTACGTAGTAATATATAGCAGGAGGGAAATAGCCACGTTTATGGTGCTGGGGAAATCAGTAGAAACGAAATCATTAAACTGAATATTTATAAACGGAGTTGCTTTATTTTTAGAAGTGAAAGAGGTCTTGCCCTGGCGTGCAACAAGTATGGGGGAGAATGTTAGTGGCGCAAGGTTAAACAGAGTAATTTACAACCGGGTATAATGAGTTTGCCTTTTTATAACGGAATCGTAGAAGATCGTGGAACGAAATTAGAACTACGCGCAGTCGTTCAGCCGTTACGTTTAAATGGAAAATTTAGAGATTTCCGTTTATTTAAATTGTGCAATGTAAACTGAATCAGCGAGCTTTCGCGAAAGACTCTTGGCGATTTTTAAATTATGGCTCGTCGTTCAGGAAAGGTACGGAAGATCTGGAGAACGTTTTTAATGCATGACGCACTCGGATGGCTCCGTGCACGGCAATTATTAACCGCATCAATTAGGAACTCGCCCTTAAAGAATCAATTCCGTTAATGGAATAAACCGGCCATTAAAGCTATAAAAAATCACCCGCTGCAAGCGTGATTTTTTTACAGCTTCAATATCCTTCGCATTTCACACGTTAGCACATTTTTGAACACGTATTGCGCTGTGCTGCATTGAAACGAACATTTTTAGTTAAAATATTCGCTCTCAAAATACTTTTATATATGGAATCGCTACTTTTTTATTACAATTTCCGGTTAATATTCACAATTTTATATATGGGATCGCTACTTTTTTTAATTACAATTTCAGATTAAAATGTTACTTAAATTGTTCAAATTCTTCACAATTCAGATTTAAACTGTAAAGATTCACACTTTTAAGTACGGAAAGATTAATTGTTCAATTGTAATGCCAGTTCTAGAGATACAATCTAATATGCAGAAGCGTTATTTTTTCAATTACAATTCTAGCTTAAACTTCACAATTTTATATAAAAAAGTTCAGAAGTTATTTTATGCAGCTCAATTAATTTTCACTGATCTTTGACGAATTGTATTGCAAAAATTGCTTGCCCAGGGGCCATAAATAGTGACAGTTTAATTAAAAAATCACACCAGGGGTCTTCAGAGCAACTTTCATTCAACAAAATGGAATGACTATTGACTATTGACTATGACTACTCATCGACGAGATTGCGTGCGACGACTATGAGAATGCGAAGGAAGGATTTGCATGATTCACCGGCTAATTCATCTTTTCGTTTAACATGCATATCCATCGTTCAGATTGTAGGAGACAAACTTCCTCCGTGGAGATTGTAAAGCGTCTCCCTTGAAGGGATAAGATCGATGTGGGCGCCCTACGTGATTTCCTGTCGCGCGGCGATCTTTCTTCTCGAGATAAAACTCTCGTGCAGGGAGAAAGACTATGAGTAACGGATTACTTTTCACTCGAGGAATCAAGATTCAAACGGTGCCCCCGTCGTCGGTAGCTGATGCTGTCCCTTCGTGACCCGGATAATGCATTTTCTTCTCTCCCCAATAGTACCCCGCCCTTCTCAAATAAATAAACCATCTTCTTCAACGATTAATATAGTCCTTTAAAAGTTATCGCGAAAAGTTGTTGCAGACTTCTGCCCTGAACTCAACAAAATCAGTACAATACAATTTTTTATTTGCTCCGTTACTGTTCGATTCATAGCAAATATTCTTAATGAAAATATTCAAAAGAAAAATTTCTAAGGAGGCTTTAACACACTGAAATCACCAATATAGATTTTTATGGAAAATAAAAATTGTATCGATTACAGAGAACAAATAGAAATTTCTTTACTAAGAAAATCCAGAAATTTCCACAAAAAAAATTAAAATTCTCAAAAGAAAAGAAGAAAGATTCAATTTTTCAGATTTCTTTTATTTCCTTTGAAATTTCTTTCTTCTAAATTCTTTTAATCCAACTCCTGCTTTAAATTGCACCATATTAAAGCGTCGTATTGTTATAACTGCACTTCTATCATAAATGCATAAAATCCGCAGTCTAATTATGAACGAAAAGTTGATCTACATATTTATGATTTGTTTTTAAATGTAACACAGTAACACAGTAACCTCAAATGTGCATAACAGAGACGATGATAATCGATTTTCCAGAATTTAATTTCAGATGTTCTCTTAAATAATTTCTCTCGAAAATTGACAATGTTCGTACATTAAGAATAAGCAATATTAATTAGAAAGATCTACTATTTCCATTCTGTACAGCATCTTGAGTGTTTTTTCTTTTTTGATGGAAATTGAGGATGGTTTGACGTCATTCCATCACTCTATACTGATTTACGAGATGGCGGGGAAGATAAGTGTATGACGTTCAGTTCGATCGCTCATTAGATAAATGGGGGGATCAGGTATTCTCCTGTTCTCGTTCCTCTTTAAACCCCAGCTGCTACAATGACCCAGTCGCCTGGTTTGCTCGATATATCGATTTTCCGAGGACAACAGAAGGAGCGCCCGTGCAGCGTCTGCCGCCCTGCTGCTCCAAAATAAGGAACAACTCTGCTGCGACTGCAGACAAAAATTATTGCGATGTCCCATCCATTCTTTCACACGTTCCGCCATCGCGTTTTATGACAGTCTCATGAATATTAAAAACGCTTCTGTTGCCGGCAGTCGTTCCCTTCCGTGGAAAACAGCTGCGAGCTTTCAACTTCGGCGAGATACTCTGCCAATAATTGTTGCACTGTCAATTGTCACTGGATCGCGAAAAACATAACCTCTATTTTTACTTCTGCGTATCGTGTGCATGTTCGTTTATAGGATAAATTTTTCGGAGAATTTTTGAACGCTAAAAATGTCTAAATTGGTTGACAATATTTACTGCATTCTTCGAGGATCAGCATAAAAGTAATTTCAAAAATAATAGATTGAATAATAAATGATTTTTTCAAGCTTAAAAGAGTGTCGAAAAAATAAATTGAAATCTATAATTTTCTCTAGCACTTCGCTTATATTTTGTATGCTTTCAGTAATTTTTTAATTTTAATTTTTAAATTGTGTTTTGCTCCAGAAAGAACTGTCTCGTTACAAGAATCATTGCATGCATTCGAGGACTATTAGTTGCCGTTAAGGTTGAATGGAAATGATCCGAGAGAGATTGAAAAACGCCGTTTCGGAATGTTTTCAAAATGGCTTTTCTGTTTCAGGGTCGCCGCGAACGTTGAAATGAGGCTGCGCCGAGAGGAAGCGGGTGAAAGTAAGAATTAAAGGGGTTGCGCGAGAAAGCGTCGGTGGTGGCAGGGATCGCAATGATAGCCAATAAACCGTGATGAGTAAGAGAGTAGCAGCAGTCGGAGTGGTATTAATAAATTAGTGTCTACTTGCTATAAATCAGCGGCGACAGGAGCATCGACAGCGACAGGAGACGCGGCCGATAGGAGAGGAACGACGCGTATGGGAAGAGACCCATGGTCGCGGAGATGATGGGGACGTTGATGGACGGTGATCAATATTCGATGGCCTTGAAATTTAAGAAAGTATGATCCCCACTTAGAATCGTTTTACCAATCACACAACGTTTAACCCCTCGAATCATATACTTTTCTCGTCGAACAATTTCCTGTACACGCTGCAAACAACAGTGTCGCCATTTCGGACACCCGGTACACTTACTCAGCTGACTCTACGCGAACACATTTGTACTTTCGGAACACGACATTTCAATTTTAGCATTATTTCTTGGGTTTCGGCATGATTAAACTGCGGATCTTCGTGCAAATTATACAATTTTTTACTGTGTGTCAAGTATTGACATTTCGATGACCTTTGGTTAG
>CM052129.1:3763108-3836320 GCA_028454255.1 Halictus ligatus
CTTGGTGTATAAAATATATTTAAAATACATTTCTTCACCCAGAAAAATATACTTCTTGGTGTATAAAATATATTTAAAATACATTTATTCACCCAGAGAAATATACATCTTGGTGTATAAAATATATTTAAAATACATTTCGTCACCCAGAAAAATATACTTCTTGGTCTATAAAATATATTTAAAATACATTTCTCCACCAAGAAGGCCAAGGAAAATTTGAACAAGAAATCAAGCTGCACAATTAAAATAAAATTCAACATAGCTCGGGCAGAACTTAGTCCGAAATGATTAAATAACGACCAACTGAAATGAACAATTGCGCGGGGCAGCAATTTTAATCCACAACTCCGTACACAACGGTTCAAAAACCAATTGGAAGAAAAGACTTTCGCCACCGAATAAAAATTTCGCAGATTCAGGGCTGCTTGTAATCGAGCCGATGGGGAATAATTGTCTTTGTAGGAGCTGAGTTTCATGGAGTCGGGATACGAGAAAACGTTCATGTTCGCGCAAAGTAACACGTTCATCCAGCTGGACGGGCCCGGCATCAAACTGTTCCAATTACGGTGAGACAGCCTCGAACAAACATGTCGAGCGAACACGTGTGCCGCGTTAAACGTCCCCTCGTTTGTCGAGCCATTTTCGTCTCGATTTCCAGGCTGTGCCGCGAGATATCGTTCAAGTTTCGCACGAAACTGCCCCACGGGCTTCTGGTCTACCACAGCGTCAAGGATCGACCGGAGAGCTTGGATCCTTACGCGTTGTACGTGATCGTGGAGAAGGGTCAGTTGAAGGTCGTTCATGTGTTTGGGAAAAGATCGACCAGCTTGACGGTCGGCGAAGGGCTGAACAGGGACGAGTGGCATAGCGTTCTCGTGAGGATCGACGTGCACGGAGCGAAATTGATCGCCAGAGTTGACGACAAACAGGAAGAGACCACGCTGAAGGTGCTCGAGCACGTGGTCAATTATGGCGTCTCGGAGGAGCTGGCTTCCGTCGTTCTCATTGGAGGTGGGGCGAAAGATATTGGTTGAAATTTAATTTCAAATATTGTTATCGTGGCACAGTGTTTACTCGATACTTGTCCAAAACTCGGATAGTTCTGGGACAGTTCGGGGATAGTTCTGGGACTTTTATCGGCTAGTCATTTGGGACATATATAGAGTAAACACTGTATTATAATATTTATTCAATCGGTTCTCGTATTTACTCCTAAGAATTGCGCTAAATCTCATCCCCCAGTTTGCATCCACTTTTCTTTCATAATTTAATTTTGGAATAAAAAAATTTGTAGTATTTGTAGTACTCGAATTAGTTTACCAGTGTTTAATAATGGGAAATCGAAGACAGTGGCCAATATTTTGTGTTAACAGAGCAGGCTGAAGGTGTTGAATCAGATTTAAATTCCCGGAAGTGGATTTAAAGAGAGTCGAATCGCAATAAAGTTTATTTTTCGTACAGGTTGAAAATTGTTTCGTTTGTTTACGGCAGGATTGAGTTCCGAAGAACGACTGCACGGCGTGAAGTACATAATAGAGTCCTTCGTCGGTTGCATAAGGGACATGGTCCTCAGTTCTGGCAAATCTGCGAGCGATTTGCTGCCAATTCAGCCACTGATTGCGACGAAGCATGAAAATGTGCAAGAGGGTTGCATAGACATGTGAGGCACACGATGAATATATTTATTTCTCTCCACAGTATCTACTTTGATAGCTACGTACTTTTCGGAGTTCGGGAACATAATTGTGTATTTTAGGTGTAGGACAAGGGAGAATCTCTGTTTCATCTCTAACCAGTGTGTGAATCACTATAACAGTTTGACTTGCGACTGCTTCGGGACCAAGTATGAGGGGGAACGTTGCGATGTGTACAGTACGTGATTTTATAATAATAATTATTTTATTATTATTATTTACGAATGGAGTTTCGCGAAGGAACAGATGATAATTAATCGATGATAATTGGTTCTTCCAGCGGCGACCATTTTAACGCTGAGAGGATCTTCTTACGTCTCGTTTCGCGTTTACGATTGGAAGGACAGGGTGCATTCGTCCGTGAACAGAATTAGCCTGGCATTCAAGGTACCTCTGTCAGTATTATAATACCAAATTAAAGATTTCTTTATCCAACAAAAATGCTGAAATAGTTTTTGGAATAGTGTCTCAGTTGAATATAATACACTAAATATTATTTCCATACGACATTCAAATAAAAATGGGCAAAGTTTAATCACAGGATTTTCGTTTTCTCGGAATAATAATTTTTCCTCTGTTCGGTTAACGTGGTCTCGTGGAATTGCATGTATGTTTTCTTTCGCCTAGACAAAATGGGACGACTCAGCATTGTTTTACGCATCAGGCGAGATCGACGGGACTCCTCACTATGTCGCAGCCTCGATCATGAACGGATCCGTGCACGTCGAGTTGGACTTCGGACACAATTCGAAGATTGCCACAGTGCTCGGCGATTATATCACTGCGAACCACTGGAACAATTTAACCATATTTCACAATGGATCTCTGGTTTTCGTCAGCCTGGACGACGAGACGAAAGTGCTCGAAATCCCCGGGGAGAATTACAACATGATCATCGACCCGGAAATCTACATCGGCGGTGGGCCCGAATTGCACAAAAAAAAGGGTCTCCTCTCGCACAACAATTTCGCCGGTGAGCAAAACGATTAAACGTTCCAGTAAAAAAAATGTGGATAGAATTTAGACATTTTAGCTGAGCAAATTTATTGTTTAATCAAATCGATTTAATCTGTTGTCATTGATCGGACAGGAAACGAACTTCCATTTATAAATTCATTATTCGGTTCCATTGATTTCGTTTGTTCCCGTTGATTATAACCATTAATTAAAAATTACCGTTTTCAATTATTGCCAGGTTCGCTGAAGTACGTGTTCTTCAACGACAAGTCGATTATTTATGAATTGAAACGATCGAACCCGATGGTGCACTACATCGGCGTCTTGGAGCCAGAGTACTACGAGGCCGACGTCGATGTGATTCCCATAACGTATCCGTTCGCTGACAGCCATATTTGGTGGCCCCTGGCGCGAACCGATTCCCTAAAATTGAATTTCGATTTCAAAAGCTCGAAACCCATTGCCGTAGTCGCGTCGGGCAACGTTAAGAGCAATGGGGACCTTGGATACTGGGAGGTGAGACTATTCGCGTCATAGTGAATATTTTTCAGATATCAATATTCCATGTACGATTATATTTATCAATGCAAATTTTATCGAAAAATTCCCAGCACCTATGAAACTGTAGAGAGAACGAAAAAATTATAATTCAGGTATTGTCAAATATTAATAGCACACTGTTCTATTTTTTTTTTTTATATAACATTCTAAGAATAAGAAATGTGAAAATGCATCTTTTGTGTTTACGGGTTTCTCTTCTCCTGTAGATTTAGCAATAAATTGTCCATTTTAGTCTGCCCCTTCCAGTCATTATTTTTCCAGGTTTACGTTAAATAATGTGAATGTTCTTATTCAGCGTTGTAAATGTTTTTTTTTTGTTCGCGCAGCTTCGGTTGGTGAACGACGAGATTCGTTTCAATCTGATCCCCGTGACCACCGAGAACATCACAGTGACATCCGCAGTGAAGTTTCCGCCGTATAACACATCCTGGCACGCGGTCGAGCTCAACTATACCAAAGGAGAACTTACTATATTGGTGGACTACAGGAACAAACAGAGCAAACTGTTCTCCATGACCTTCGAACTTGGCGACAAAGTTATCATCGGGAGCGGAAAGGGCAATGCAGGTGACTGTAGTGATTTAAAAAAGAATTACTCGAAACATGATATTATTTGACAAAATTTATTTATACCATATATCACATTTATTTATTTATTTATCATTTATTTATTTGTCTCATAAATATACGAAAATCCACAATAAACGGGAAACGTAATATTAACTTCCACTCGAGATGCGAAATAAATTCGGAAATCCCATAAATGCATGAATATTCGAATTCTATTAATTAACAATAATTATGTGCGTCTTAAATCAGGTTTGGTGGGGTGCATGAGAGAAATACGAATAAACGACGAAAGGATCGAGCCCAGATACGTGGTGAACACGAAGAGAGTGATCGGAGAGGTGGCATTGGATAACTGTCAGTTCGTGGACCCTTGTACCAGACCGAACACCTGCGAGCACGGCGGAAAGTGTTCCGTGAAAGAAGACAGAATCACCTGCGACTGCTCCGACACCGGTTACATCGGTAAAAATTGTCATTTCGGTGAGCAGCATCTTAAAATTTCTTAAACTTCACGAATACAGTCTTTCCTCGATATATGTCGCAAATACCTGGCCTATAAAAGTCTCGGAAGTATCCCCACTGCCGCGGGGTATGCCCCATGCCGAGCCAAGAAGCTCGAGGAGAGACCTCGGTCGCCAAGGAGTGTAACATAACCGATATATGTCCCTGGATAGACCCGAGTTGTGGACATATATCAAGAAAACACTGTGCTTCCAGAAATTTCTCTGTCTCAGTCTTTCTGAAATGTCTCAGTGTAACATAACCGATAGATGTCCCTGGGTAGACCCGAGTTGTGGACATATATCAAGAGACCACCGTGCTTCCAGAAACTTCGTCCACAATTAATGTCTGAACGTTTTCCATAATTGCAGCACAATACCGGAAGACATGCGAAGAACTGGCTCTGTTAGGCTACACGCAAGACGAGGTCTACAAAATCGACATCGACGGAAACGGCAGATTTCCGCCTGCTCTTGTGAAATGCGAATTTCAGTCTATAGAGGATTCGACGAAGACTATCGTGGAGCATAATTTACCTTCGCAGGTGGACGTGAGGTCCATCGCAGAGTCCGATTTTTCCTTTAACATTAAGTATAGAGAGTTTACTGGGGAGATGCTGCAAGAACTGATCTCTCATTCGTTGTACTGCAGTCAGTACGTCAAGTACGATTGCTATAAGGCGCCACTAGAGCTGCATAGCGCCACGTGGTTCATGAGCTCGAAAGGGACCACTGTGGACTACATAGGAAACGTGAATAGAGGATCCTGTCCTTGTGGAAGTGAGCACAATGTTTTAGACAACACTAATACTAGTGTCAGCATATTCGTGAGATTTTTCTGATTAAAATGACTCCAAACGTGACATACTTCGGAGAATATTTGCTTGCTTAATTCACGATTTAGTGGAACCTCGATTATCCGAACCAATGAAATCATTACGTCATTACGTGATTACGTGGTTAATTCGTGTGAGCAGTTCAATACATAGCGAGCTATAACCTAGCTACAGTAGCTGGTAATTGTTCTGCAATTGAAACAGTGTGTCTCCTTGATTAGTTCGGATAATCGAGGTTCTACTGTATCGAGGATTAAACAGGTAAGCATGAACACAATTGTGTCGTGTTTGTAGTCGTATGAATCAGAAAAACAGCACCAATACATTGGCAAGAGTTTCACAACGAAATAATTAAAAAGATATGGAAAAAATTAATATTTTGTTGATTCAGTGAACAGGACCTGCGTCGATCAGAACCTGAGTTGCAACTGCGACGTTTCCGCTGGAAATGCTGGAAAATGGCTGTCCGACGAAGGTTACTATGAAACTCCAGACTCTCTTGGCATCACGGAGATGATCTTCCTTCAGCAAAGAGACCTCGAAGAGGATGCCCAAGGTCGCATTACCTTGGGCCCACTGGAATGCGTCGAAACGAGTGAGTGAGCTCACAAAAGTTGATAATAATTTGTAATGCGAAACAATTTCTACAAAAATTGACTCCCCGTTCCAGATACTCAAAAATACGTGGTCACCTTCACAACCTCGCAGTCTTACATCGAAGTGCCAGGCTGGCGGAAGGGAGACATAGCCTTCAGCTTCAGGACAACCGGAGAAAAAGCTATTCTTCTGTACCAACCACCAATCAGGAGCAACTATCCGTCCTTCATGGTAGCCCTAACTTCCGACTACCAGCTGACTTTCAATTTTACCCTGAACACTGGAACTATCAGTGAGTTGGAGGTGACGAGCAGACGAAAGCTGAACAACGGCGAGTGGCAGAAGATCTGGATCGATTACAATGATTATCACGTCAGGTTCATGATCAACACTGACTTCCAGATGGTCGATCTTCTGCCTGAGGAGGAGTTCGGGCCCTTCGAGGGCTCTATGTTCATTGGAGGTGCAACTGCGTGAGTGTTTCTGATTTTTTAAGAGCAGGATTTTCAATCTAAAAATCTGAAACGAATTTCAGAGCATGTGTTTGGTTTCTGGACATGTCTCAGATTTTTCTCCAAATTTCTAAACATTGTTAACTAGGAGAAATGGGCCAAAAACTGATTTTTCGATTTTACCCCATAACTACCCTCTCGATCGAGATATGGGGTTGAAATTTTGCACAGTGTGTTTTCTCCTGATGTCCTATCGAATGACCCATCGACTATATAATTCGACTCAAAGGCGCATTAGATCTCCTTATCTGGCTATACCGTTTCTCAAAAATTGCAACTAATGAAAAATAGGCTATAAAATCGTGATAAAATTTTACTGTGTAAATTTTCTAACTTTGCTATGGTTGAATAAGATATTTAGTTTATTAGAGCCTGTAAAAGCGAAGTAAAATTAGATCGTGTAATTTTCTGAACGTTCTAATGGCCCCGTAGGGAACACCTGCGGACTTCATCAGTCCGTCAAGGTTTAATCGGCTGTTTCCGCGGTCTCGTCGTGAACGGAGAGATCCTGGACATCCACAGCTACATGTCCGTCCATCTGTCCGAGATTATAAAGGACTGCAAGCCCTCCTGTCAGCCGAACAAGTGTCAAAACGGCGCCAGGTGCGTCGAACTCTGGAGCAACTTCGAGTGCGTCTGCGAGAACAGATGGGCTCACCTCGGCACCTACTGCGAGAGGAGTAAGCTTCAGTAATTACCACACGCTACGGCTGAACTGTGCTCGATCGTAATCTTGTTCATTAACAAACCAGACATAAACGAGAAAGCCCTGACTTTCACGTCGCAAGCAGCTTTCTTGAAGAAGAATTACTTCGGCACGGACGAGGAGAACGAAGAATCATTGCTGCTGAAAAGTATACTGCTGCAGAATGTCCTGATCAATTTGAGGACCTACGACACTCATTCGTTGATCCTCTATGCTAACGATCACTTGAACAACTTCGCCCATTTGTACATAGCGAACGAGTCGATTGTGTATTTGTTCAACTCTGGGAACGAAATCAAAAATATCACTGTGGAATATCCAGGTAAATTAATTGGATTGTTTATCATTGAATGTGATCTTTCAGCTCTAATTTGACCCTAATTAAACGATTCTGCCATAAAGACCGATCTTTCAGCTTCAATGCAGGTCCTCAAACGATCGAAAATTCTTACGTGAACACATTCTATACTCGATTCGTAGTAACACCATAAAATCCAATCACTCTTCTCCGAGCTACCAATGAAGATATATCAATTGTTTAACTTGATATCCGTTCACTTTGGCTTGTAGAAGCGGAAAATAACAATTTTCAATAAAAAAACAGACGTTAACTACAGACGACTGAGCTTGTTCGAATTTTGTATTCTACATTTGAGAATGCGCAATTTTCAGGTGCGAACACAGGGATCTCCGTGCAAATAGCGATAATCCGGAACGATAAGTCGACAACGCTGCACGTGAACGAGCACAACGTCACCCTAAACGCAACACCGGTGCTCCTGGAGACTTACTGGAACAAGCCGTGGATAAATCCTGAGAAAGAAGTCCTGGCGCCTCAGCGACCGCCAGCATCGCCCACCAACTACTTCCAGGTGAGATTTCAGTCAGTTGACTCGAATCGAATGTACGCAATGATCAGGGATCTTACACAGGTGAATCTAGGAGGCTTCGACCCGGACGATCTGCTGAGAGTGGGCAAGGAGGGAGCCCTGATCAAAGGCTACGTGGGCTGTCTCCGCGGGCTGATGATCGGGGAGTACCTGGTCGATCTGCCTAACCTCGCCAACGAGGCGAACCACGAAGGCAGCAAGGGAGTGCTGCCCGACTGTCAAATGAAGTGCGACGCTGTGCCTTGCAAGAATCTGGGAATTTGCACGGAGGATTTCGGCAGGCAGGAGTCCTCCTGCAACTGCGAGCTCACGTCGTATTTCGGGGAGCACTGTGCTGACGGTGATTCTTATTAAATTGTTCAAACTTTACTGAAGTACAATGATTTCTCGATATATGTCGCCAAGACCTGGGTGATAAATGTCGCGGAGCTATCCCCACTACCGCGGGGTATACCCAATCAGAGCCCGCGTAGCTCTAGAGGCCTCGGACGCTGAGGAGTGTAAACATAACACGGGTTTATCTCCTGGACGATACACTGGTGTTGTTGACATATATCGAGAATTCACTGTACGTAATTGGCAGTCGGTGGCCTTTTGGTGGTACTCACGATTATTAATCACGATGTACATCGTCATAACTTCGCCACACCCTGCCAGAATCTCAAATTCTAACGCTCAGACCAATATTTCGTAGAAAAGGGAGCAGACTTCAGCGGTGAGAGTGTTCTCCAACGTCAGTTCGAGCTGGTTGGCCCCGTGAACCAGGTGAAGGTCCAATTAGCATTCTCCACGAGTGAACTTCGCAAACGTACCACGGCGCTGTTGCTTCTACAAACGGAGAACAAGTAAGTTATCTCTTTCGGTCACGAATTTTTCTGAACGTCTTGGATGTCCTTCGAAAACTTTTCTTTCCAGAAGAAGCTACTACCTGCTGGTCGCCCTGACGTCTGAGGGTCAGCTGATATTCGCAGAGGACAGAGAGGGCGCGGAAGGGTTTCCTCACGGTGTTCGTCTGAACGACAGGAACTTCCTGAGCGGCGCGCGGCATAGCGTTTATTATGTTCGGGACAACAATACCGCTACGCTTTTGGTACGTTTATCAAATAATTTAAATTAAATTGACTAAGAAATCTTTGCACTCTATTGTCCGCTTAAGCGTCGCATTTTTCCTGCTTGAATGTCGCGCAGTTATCCCCACTACTGCGGACACCCGGTTAAGTGTCGCCACGCGGACCCGACCCTGCGACACTTGCGCGGACAATACTTTAATTTGCTCAGAATTACCTTTCCGTTGAAGAAAGAATAATCAAAAAGAATATTTCTTTCCTTTCTGTTTCTTAAAGAATTAAAGATCTTCCTACAATTTTAAGTTGCGCCAAATCATTTCTGTCATAAATGTATAAAATCGGCAGTCAAGAGACAATAGATCAACGATCATTTTGTGCGCAGATCGATCGCGAACAAGTGCCGATATCGCCGCTCTATGAGCTGAACGTGGCCACCCTCGTCGGCAAAGACTCGGGCCCCGGGATGACAGAGATCCAGCTAGGCGGTTTGAACACAACCGATTCCCGATTCAGCGCCTACAAAGGATACACCGGCTGTCTGAGCAGTGAGTGAGACGATTGAACGATTCACGATTTCAAAGAAAAAAAAAGAACAAAAAACAAAAAAATACCGGATAGTCCAGTTGTCCCCGAACGATCATCCGGAACGACGTGCGATGTCGCTGTTCTAACGGAATACTGTCTTTCTTATGTTAGACAAAACGATCGTCAGCCACTATGCGAATTCGAAATGACGGATACCCTCTTCTTGTAGACGTCGTGGTATCGATCAACGGAGGTCCTGGCATGAAGCCACTCGAGGAATATATGCTCTTTACGAAACAGGGAAGTGAAACTGTCAGGGCGACGATACCGGCCGGCGTACGCAGCGCGCAGTGCGCAGTCTTTCATGCGCAACCACGTGGCCCGGACCCGCCCAGAAATGACAGCGTGGTGAGAAATTATCATTATGCTTTATCATAACCGAGTAAGGTGTAGGCAAGTTCACGCGTGGCTATGCTCCTAAGTCGCCGCGCCCCTAAGCAACCACGCTCCTGAGTCGCTACGCCCCTAAGTCGCTACGCCCCTAAGTAACCACGCCCCTAAGTCGCTACGCCCCTAAGTCGCTACGCCCCTAAGTAACCACGCTCCTAAGTTGCGACGCCCCTAAGTAACCACGCTCCTAAGTCGCTACTCCCCTAAGTAACCACGGCCCTAAGTAGCCACGTTCCTAAGTCGCTACGCCTCTAAGTAACTACGCCCCTAATTAGCCGCGCCCCTAAGTCGCTACGCCCCTAAGTAACCACGCTCCTAAGTTGCGACGCCCCTAAGTAACCACGCTCCTAAGTCGCTACGCCCCTAAGTAACCACGGCCCTAAGTAGCCACGTTCCTAAGTCGCTACACCCGTAAGTAACCACGCCCCTAATTAACCACGCTCCTAAGTCGCCACGGCCCTAAGTAGCCACGCTCCTAAGTCGCTACGCCCGTAAGTAACCACGCCCCTAATTAACCACGCTCCTAAGTCGCCACGCCCCTAAGTCACCACGCCCCATAGTAGCCAAGCCTCTAAGTAGCCACGCCCTTTAGTAGCCACGCCTCATTTGTCCTGTAATAATTAAAACAACAAATGAACTGCGATATTTTGTTGCAGGGTCGTGACAGGGCGTGGGTAGAGGACCCACCGGAAAGAATCCTGTACAAATCCCAATATTCGGACGCTACCCAAGAAGAACAAGGTGCCGGTACTTACATCTTCATCGTGCTTTGCGGTGTGTTCGTCACAGCAGTGATCGGTTGCATTTACGAGGTCTGGCGAAGCGCCAGGAAGGACCGAAGACGCAGAAGGGCGTCGGTTGTCTCGGCCACGTCGACAGTGCCGGCTTCCAGTTCGCAAAGATGGCAGTCGCCGCAGTACACGGACACTCTGGCAAGCGGCGTGAAAACGGTAGGCTTCAAGAACGTCACCGAGGACGAGAAGAGACCGAACGGCACTCACATCAAGCCGCCATCGAGCAAAGAGTACAAACCGCTGTCCAACACGGACTCTAAAGACATAGTGAACGATAAAAGGGTTCATATTAAAGGTACGATCTCCATTGTTTGGAAATTTCGGTACGATCTTCATTATTTGCCATAACCAAAATATTAATCGCACTTTTTTCCATTCGTCTATATAAGGAGGCATAAATTCTCTTCAATTTGAGATCAGAAGTATACATTAAAATAGAAAAGTTTTTCAATAAAAATTTAGATTTATTTAATTAATTAAAAATTTTATTTTGTAAATTGAAATACATTGATACTATGTAATTGTAGAGGAAAGTATAACAACTTCGTTCTAAATAATCAACTGATTTTTTAAGTGCTTCTGTGTCGCAATGAAATGATTAATGATCACGTTATGCTAGCTACAATTTCGTATAGTGTTTGAGGCAATGCTTGCTTTTAATTTGCAGCAGACGACGAGTCAGAAAAGAAGGAGCTCCTAGGGGTAAATACGGGCATCGTCACTAAACCTCCGAAAAGAAATCCATTCGGAAAGGTTTTTTTCTTTTTTTAAAATCAAATTTATATATTAAGTTCCAAGCAGCTTTCAAAGAGGACTATAGATCAACCACTGTACGTACGTTTATTGAATGCAAACCAATGCAGTTTGTGCATTTAACTCAGGAATTACAGTATTAATCGCATTTTAACTGTCCACTTTGCAGGCAAGCTGTGAAAAGCTTTGAAACACGTTTTTTTTTTTAAATTAAAACAACGCAATAACGTAAAATTCAAAACAAAATTTTTCTCACGTTGCAATTGACGAATTTCATTAAATACAATAAATTTATTAAATTTAGTTATTTTTTTAGAAAATATTTGTGTTTTAATTCGTCTAAGAAATATTAATTTTCGTCAAGTAGTTTAAAGAAAATGTTGTTCATTGCATGCTGCAACAGTGATGTGGAGAATTCGCGTTCGCAATAAATGATAATAATGAAAATACTAAATGCTTCCTTTGTAGTCGATGGAAGATCTGCGAGAGGAAGAGGAAGAGGAGGAGGTCGAAGAAGACGAAGAAGAAGAAGAAGAGAAGGTGGAAGATGACTCGAAACCGACAGACCAAGACGCGACGGAGACGAATCAGCCAAAAGTGGAGAGCACAGACGAGAATGATTTCGTGAAGTCGGTAAGGAAAACTCCGAGAAGTTACTCCTTGAACAGATAGATAACAGAAAACCTTCTGGACCCCGAAGATCCTCCGAGAAACCTAACCTCAATATCGAATAACTCGTTCAACGCGAAGTTGATGTCAAGCAGAAGGTGTTTCTCGATACACCATTCCTCTAACTATTTTTTTAAATATTCTATAAATCACTAATAATTCACATCGCATTAATAATTGTGTCACCTTTGAAGTAAGACTGAGCTCAAAGACGTAACTACACAACTACTAATTGAAACTTTGAAAGTGTCAAATGATCTCAAGAATCTTAACGCTAGAACCACTGAACACTAAATCACAATAAAAACAAAGTTTTTGTGCGACTTTTCTCACTATCTATGCTTGAACAAATAAGCTTATTTAGTATTTTCTTGTAAACGAGCGACCTGAAAGCCGCCATTTTGGAAATCTCAGTGGTTCCAGTGTTAAAGTAGAATTCGTCGATTTTTCGTGTATCCGAAAACGAAAGTGTACAAGTTCCGGTGAAAATACGAATTCTAGTCGAAAAGCGACGCAAAATGGCGGATCTCGGCGCCAGAAGGGCTTTTTCTCGCAAAAACCGAATGCGACCGAGTTCAAGGACTGACTTTTCCACTGGTAGAATAAATGTTCTCAAGACTGTCATGCGCAACCATCGATATTATTCATCCTCCCCTCCATTGTCACCCACGTTTTTGTTTTTACTTTTACCCTCGCCGGCTTTGTATGTGTATTTTGACGTTTTTTTTTCTCCTTTTTCCAAATAAATATGCAATATTGATTATGTTATGTGCGAACGACGAATAAAAACATCCTTGATGAAAACGCTCCCATGAGATTCATTTCGCTCACCACCGAACGAAATCACGAGAGTACGGGAAAAGAGAAACGCGCGAGACTTAGGCGTTTGTGCAATTTTGGAAGTTGGAGGGAACGTAATGAAATGAGACAATGTCGTACTTTCAGCCGGATAATTCGACTAGGATAAGTATCGAGGAGAAGGCTGAGTCGTTAGACAGCAAGCCTGAACACAGTGACGCAAACGCGGAGAACCAATCTGGAGGTATCGCTATTATAGTCGTCGAAAGCTCAAATGTCCGCTCGAGGCCAGTCTCCCCACTCTCACATGATTTTCTAATCGCATCATAATTTTATTCTCAATTTTATGTTCTGTTCGAATGATTCCCGCGACAGTAACGACCGCAGAAATAATTTCAAGTAAATTAAAAGAGTTCACGAATAAATTGAGTGACCGGATGACCTTGAGCAGCCAATTGATTTTAATTCGGCTACAGCTACGAAGCTTGTTGCATTGTCTGAATCATCTGTGCTCTCCTCTGTCCTCGAAAGAATTTCCTCTACAGTAAAAAGAATCATGTTCAATGGAGATTACGTTAGCAACAATAGTTTGAACGATTTCGTTGCTACTTCGAAGAACGTAAAAAAGCCTGGTGGAGAATAAACGATACGTTTATCGAGAAACGAGGCCACTCGTTGTACTAACTTTTATCGCATGAATAATTTCGCCAAGTCGTTACGGAAGAAAAACAATAGTTCAGATTGCACTAATTGTGACTGCGAATAGAGAAACGAGAAACGAATTTTCGTTTCGATTCTAACGAATGCATCAATCAATATTGCATGAGACCGAAAACGAATGCATTCCGTTGCATGCACAGCTAGAAACTTTCTGTTTTAGGAAGCAAGTTAATTATAGTTTCGGCATACATCTTATTATTCAGCTTTCATTCATTCGAATGACGGTAGAAACGTTCTCCGCTCGGTTTGTTTTAAACAGAATTTCTCGCCTTATTTAGGTGAACATGTGCAATGATATCAAGCAGCGATCGACAATCGAAAATCCGTCTGAAGGTCAGTAATTTTGCCAAACTATTTCGCAAACAAATAGAATGCGGCTTTTTAAATAGAAATATTAGTTGTCCACCGAAAACCCTGATCAAGGATTTAAAAACTTCAGTGACAAAATTAGAATCAATACAGCAATACAGTGCTTACTCGATTGTCGTCCAAAACACGGGTCTAGCCAGGGACATATATCGGCCAGGAGATATTATTCTTTCAGAAAGGGACAACGAAGTCCTAGAGGCCTGGGTTCATGGCTCCTCACGAGACATACCAGTGGGGATAGTCGTGGGACTTTTATCTGCTAGGCATTTGCGACATATATAGAGTAAACACTGTATTCATGTATTTCTAAAAATTGTTTTCACAGATCGATATACCATAGATCCATTTCCAAACGGAGCTCAATGAAGATTTGATCCTGAAGGGGTTGATCTACGGGATAATTGAGTAGCTCTAGGTCTAATGACGAGCTCGTCACGCTTACCCTGAACAACAACATAACTTTGTAGATACTGCGAAGCCTTTGTTTTACAAACTGCCACCTATGTTCCTGTCGGACAACATGAGAACATTCGGAAGTCCGCTGACCTATCTGGGCGTCCCGAATTTTCACCCAAGACGCCCACGCTCCATAGAATCGGTGCTGTCCCTGGACTGATCATCCCGATCGCGTAGATCGTTTATCTTCTTATCGCATTCGCAATCGAAACGACGACAACGAAAAAGCAGATCGACGAAAGGAGTTGCTCTTCACTCGGCATTTCATGGAGAAGTAGGTGTACTGTTACTTACGACGCCGTAAAATTTCATTCACGAAGAAAACTCTGGTACGACATTCGACATGACAATGCAATTGAGCTGTGTTATTTTTAGACTGCAGATTTTATGCGTTCGTCGCAAACATGAAAAAGTGAAATATAAAACGGGAATGGCTATTAATACAAAAAGCAACTCTCTACCTAGCTCCCAGCTATTTTGCATAAACATCCGCAGTCTAATGATCATATTTCGTGTATTTACAGTCGCTCATAAAAGTATTTGGACGAATGTCTAGAATAAAACAGTCGCAATACAGTGAGTTGAAACATATTTTGGAAACACGTTCAAAATATAATACAGACAGGTTTAAACAATAATACAGAAATGTTAAAAATGTCACAGAGACATGTTGATATTTTAATGAAATGTTTAAAATATATATCTATTATATTCTCGTCAATGTAAATAATATATTTTGAAAACGAAAATTTTTGTATATCTATGGATGGTCGAAATACTTCCATGAACGACTGTGCCTTGCTAAAAAATAACCATTTGTATCATATATTGCTAACAGTATTGACAATTCAGCATCGTTTTTGATCATCGTTCATTTGACACATGTGTTACGATGACGTGTCAAAGTGTTGCTATAGTTCAACGATTGTACAATGAATGTGCTAAACAAAAATATCGTTCCACGAAAGTAGAGAAAGAACACGCGAGAACGAACGTCTAGACGAAATATTTTATTATAGTTCGAGCATATCCGAAACAAGGTTCCGTAAATTATTTTAGCGATAGATGTGCGTTTTCAAACGTGAATGTAGATCGAATGCAACAAAAGCGTGATATTCCCTTCGCAATTGCGTATCATGTGTCGAGCGCGACAGATATTTGTTCACATTTATTTGAAAAGAAATAAATTTTATAGAAATAAAATTATTTCTGATACACATGTGCTGTTTTCTTTTTTTTTTTAATTATTTATAGGAATTATTGGTACATTCAAACTTAGTTGCGGAAGATTTTGTAACAGCAACTGTAAGTACCGGGGAAGCTCATTTATAAAATCGGTTTTTGTACATCCGGTATAGTACTGTTCCCAAATTAAATTCTAACCTGGATCAGATCCCACAGCCACGGTAGAGCGGAACGTTTAGTCCGGATCAGAACCGAGATGACTGTCCATATAGTGGCAAAATGCTGAAACTGGTAGGCAAACGTTACTGGCAGATGCTAAATCAACAGTCGAGATATAGAAATAGGTCAGTTACCCTGTGAGGTTTCTTGCAAATATCGCAAGAATCTGCATTACCGACATCGCTAAAAATCAGCGGTTCTCTTGCCCCCTCTACCCAAATATCACAGCCAACTGACGGTATTAGTTTTACAATATTTGACACGGAATTGTAAAAGAGCTTCAGATCTCCCCGAACGTGTGACAGAAAACTACATAAGTTAATTAATCTGTTTTATCTATGGTATCATCTAACCTTCATTTCCTACAAACTTACCATCTGTTGGTATCAATCGGCTCCAAGTTTGAGCGTTTTGCCACTATGTCGAATGGCGTTATTTTTTAATTTTACATAATATTTATTATTATGTATAATTTATGTCTATAATTTTAGTAATCAAAGCTAGAAAATTACAGATTACGAATATAATTTTCAATTTGGTAAATTGTTCATTGACTTTGTAGTTAATCGTTTATTTAAAAAATTTACCTAAAGTTTCGATCGAAAGGTACCACTGTGCTGTTATATCCGGTCACGTAAAATCGATATCCTGCAATTGGCGCACTGCCATCGATCTCTGTCAGCGTTAATTACGGACGCCAAATATCCTCGATTTATCTCACCAGATTGAGATGTACGACGCGAGTGGTGGTTAGGGTTGCGGAAATGAACGACAAACTTTGTTTGATAATTATCAAAAATATTATTAATGAAAATACATCGACTTACAAACAACACAAACGGGAGAGCGCACGCTGGTGCCAAGCGGGTAGGTATCTACTTTCGAAACAACGGCGATAATGTACAGTTCTAACGGTCACACAATAAATAGTATCACATTCTGAAGATCCGGTCGTCATTTCGAACCCATCCGCGGACGATCTCGTTACACTCGAAACTAAAATAACAACGACATATCTATGACTTCGGTAATATTGACCATACTCCATTGTCATTTTTCTTATACTGGGTGTCCCGCTCGAGTTAACACTACACAATCATCCCCCGATCTAATACATCCGTCAAGCGAGTATTTCAAACAAAATAAAATAAAAATTCAGATTTATTTAAGTGGTCACTTTCAAGATCTCATAGTGATTTTTATTCTTGCAAATGAAAAAGAAAATACATTTATTTACCCAGATCTTTTTACCCGAACTGCTAAATTATGCTGATCAACTCTCACCCTTGAAACAAAACGAGCTTTTGCTTTTCAAACACTTCTTCGAATAATATTTTAAACGAGAACATGGCACGCTGTATGTACAGCTATCGATGTCAGCAACGTATAGAGGCGTATAGTATGTATAGTTATTCTTTACAATGTTCACCAACGATTATCGACGGACCACCACGGATACCGCGGATATCGGTAACCGTGTCTAAACGAACGATCGGGATCACGATCCGATTTTTGCTACTGAAAAATACGTTTAATAAGGATCAGTCTTCTTGATGCTTGAAGCAGCCCGGGGCTAAGCCGCCGAGTCACTCCGACAGAACTTTCAGAGTAAACTACAGCTCGTGATTCCTCGTCATTCGTCCGGATTAACGAGTTCCGCGGCTGACGTCACTCGACCGCGGAAAAACGCTCGAAAGTTTTCGGCGACATCGAGAAGTCGATCTGACACGACGAGCTGGCGTTAAACTGTTCCACATGCTCTATCTTCTCATTCGCGAATTACTATTTCTCGTACATTTTTCATAAATTTTCCGTAGTCTGTTTATCATTGATTTCTCTTTTTTGCAATCGTATAACTGAGACTCAAAGTAATCGTCAAATCAAGTCTCCTCTATCTGCCAATCCTACACAAACTTCTTCAAACTTCCTCAAACTTGCTTATACCCAACCATCAGACATCATCTCACAGATCAGATGACCTAGGACAACCGTGAAACGCCATCAAACGCAATTAATACAGACAACTTTTATTTTGTATACGAATCGGCAGTTTATTTATCATTGATTTCTCTTTTTGCAGAGATAATCGTCAAATCAAGTCTCCTCAATCTGCCAATCCTGCTCAAACTTCCTCAAACTTGCTTATACCCAACCATCAGACATCATCTCACAGATCAGATGACCTAGGACAACCGTCAAACGCCATCAAACGCAATTAATAGAGACTTTTATTTTGTATATGAATCGGCAGTTTATTTATCATTGATTTCTCTTTTTGCAGAGATAATCGTCAAATCTGCCAATCCTGCTCAAACTTCCTCAAACTTTCTTATACCCAACCATCAGACATCATCTCACAAATCAGATGACCTCGGACAACGGTCTAACGCCATCAAACCCCATCAAACGTCTTCAAACGCCATCAAACGCCGTCAAACGCCAGCTCGTCGGTCGCAGATCGTTCATTCAACCTCAGATCGCACCAGCACTTATAATATAAGAGTGAAACAACTAATCTCTCAGCGTGACAAAGAGATCTACGGTCCATCACCATACTGTAAACACCGATCGTCACCCCCTCCGTCGATCATCCTGCATCTCACACACACAACTTGTGTCCAATCCTCTCGGGCCTGTCACGAATAAACTATGTCAGCGTCCCTCGCTTCTCAAACCGGTCTCTGATCGTCTTCTTCGTTCCACATGGTCATCGAGAACTCCTCCTTGCGGAGCTCGGTGTTCTCCAGGATACGGTTTTCCGGGACAGCGTAGGTGGTCCTTCCGGCCAGCTTCAAGGACTTTAAACCAGGAAACCACTTTAACAGCCGCCACCATTTCTTCCCGGATCCGTCGACATTCGAGACCTTCACAGCGTACCTCGCCGGCGTTCGCCTCTTAGGTCCGCCATTCCTGTGTAACCTCAACGACCCATCGACCGGACGATCCTCCCTTCCCAGGGCCTCGCGACCTCTGACCTCCCGGCTCTTGTTTTTAGCCTCGAAGTCGTCGCGGACGCTCTGCGAGTCCATCGCGACGCGTTCGATCAAAGATGTCGTCTGCTTCGGGCTGTCTTCTTTCACAGAGTTGCCGGAACACTCGGTGCTCTCGTGGACCACCGTGCCGGTCCCAGCTGTGCCCACCGTCCTGGAACCATAAGCGCCGATGGCTCGCTGCTGAGACCTGGAGAGGCTCGAGTAGGACCTTTGCTCGTTGCGAATTGCCAGGCCCGGGATCCTGCAACTCCTCGATAATGTTTCCTGCGGACATAAAGCGACCATAGCGTTGTTGACAGTTATTGCGAGTACGATTCGATGAAGAAATGGACTGGTTGCTATAAAAGTTAATTGCACAAAAACTCGACGGAAATAATCGAGGCCGGTCGATTCTAGCAGACGATCGTTTTTAATCTGAAGCTTCATTTTCTTCTGTAATTCGCGACGGTGATTTTCCGTCATGACGGGTCTGGGGTTCTCTAGGCGTTCTTTAACGGTAACGTTGCTCACCATGAAAGCCACACGAAATTTGTTCGACATGATGTTGTACAGGATCGGATTAATCGTCGTGGACATATAATAAAGAACACCGGACGTGTAGGTCATCAAAAGATAGAGGAACGCCATGCCCTTGCTATTCGACGTTATGTGATCCGCCTCGGTCCCATAAACGGCGATCAACCGTTGCACGTGAAACGGTGCCCAGCAGATGAAGAACGCTATGACAACCGCAACTGTAACAGATTTTAGATATAGCTTAATGAAAAGTAACATTATCAGCACTTTTATCAGCAACTTCTACTAACTGTAATCAATATTTTTGCCTCCATCTGTTGCCAATTTTTGCAAATCTTATGATTAGATAAAATAGTGGCATCACCATCTCCGATGGAACGCCATAAAAATCAAAGGGGCTGCTTCATTTACCGTCTCCCTTAACTTTCCAGTCCCCTGTCCCGCAGAGTAATTAAACTAATTAAAAAATGCTCTTATACTGGCTGGAAATGAGAAGTGTGGAGCATAAATTCACCGAGAACGCTATATTACGCGTACTTTTCTTCGTATTCTGCTTCATCGTCTGAATGGTTTGATAAATCGCTGTACTTATGTTAAATCACGGCCATTTTGAAACACTCCGATGGCGAACTTAAATTGCACTCGGAAAATATCGCTCGCAAATCACGGTAACCTCGCGAGATTGTCTAACTTCGAAGAAACTCAAAACGGTTTAAAACCTCGGAAGCTAATTAACCTGATTAAAACACGTCGCTGGTAATGGAGACGTTCAGTTTGTTGCAATTGGAAGATGAAATTATCCGTCTTAAGTAAATAGAAGGAAAGTGTCTGAGCGAAGTTTAATTAGTCTTTAATTCGCTGTTAGGGTAATGTGATCAAGGAGTGTTCTCCTCGAAGCAATTTTATCGTTTCACTCAAATTTAAACACGTATAACTTTTGAACCAGATAATTGCTCGTCTTGAAGCCTCGATTTTTGGCATTTCCTCGTCAAGATGAACATGATTATCTAGTAAAAAGTGACAAATTTCTGGGTTGCAAAGGTGAAGTTTAACCCAAACTTTTGTATTTTCCGACATATGATATTCTGTGTTATTCTAGCTTTGTAACTGCATGTAATGTAACCCGCAGTAATTCGAGACAGAGATGAAATTGCTCAAATACAAAAATATTAGGAGTTGGCGGAAGAATTATTGAAAGAATTAGAACAACGGCGCGTTAATCTAAGACGACGTCATAGAAACGATCGTTTTGATTAACCCACCGTCATTTTCTTCACCGGTCAATCATTTCGTGGAACCCGCAGACTATTTCTCCTATTAGCTTCTCCTTTCAGCCATGATGTTATTGAGAAAGTAGCGATTCAATTTTCCCGCGTGGAGGGTGCTCCGAACGGACAAGGTTACGAGACGAAGCGCTATAGTAAATTCGTCGGTTGCCCTAATCATCTCTGCGAATTGTCACCCGATGAACGACTGCGCTCGAAAACGATCTTGTAAAGAACGCGTTATCGCAGCGACCTCTTTGATGATTAATCGCGCCTCCCACAGAGGGCAAATATCCTCGGACGAGGACATTATGGTTTCCACTAAATTTCGTGAATTGACTCCCAAAATTTTTCCGGCAAACTCCAATCGAGGAATATTCCATAAAAGTTTTATTTTGAAGAGACTTAAAAGTGTTTAGATTTCAAATCTTAAGACAAGAAATTTTAAAAGACGAACCATTAAAATTCACTCTAATATCCGTTCAGAAATTAAATTGTTGAGCAAAACGGATAAAAATCCTGGAAAAATTGTTAAGTTAAGAAAAAGAAAATTTAAATTTGACTTCAGTTAAAAATATTTAAGAATTCGTACATACAGTCCACACAGGATATTATTGGTTCCGCGCGAAGTAGAAACGGACGACCATAACCAGACACGTCGGCAGTTTCCGCGCGTTCCACCGAACGTAATGAATCGACGGCTCAAAATTTCGACACGAGACTCATGCTCGAACGTTCCCCGTTCCCGGAAACGTTTACTTATCACACCGACACAGCCGAATTGGAAGGTACTCGTCCGTAAAAAAAGCGCCCCTTCCTCGTAACTTCTTCAAATCCCGCGGTAATTTGTACAAAGTAACGGGGGCGGAAGTTCTCGTTTCTCAATTTCAACGGTAGTTCACATAAATGTACAGTCATTTTTCAACGATAGCAGCTCTCGGCCCGGTGTTTGCGAGGGATTAAAGCGATAAAATGCTAGAGAAAAAAAGGAGACAACAGCTGTTCGGATAAGAGTTTCCGCTCAAGTGACACCATTTTGATTCCTAAAAAATATGCAGAGGAGGGAATTGATATGCTGCTTTGGTCGTGAGGGGCGGTTATTGCATTTACGCGTTTTATATATATATATATATGAATTGAATTATTCATTTTTCGACTTTGGATTCGACTGCTGGTCCCAATGCTCCGTATTATTTATTCTTGAGGCTTCCGATGTGTTCGGAAATTTAATGTACGCCTTATTGGGGTTGTGGGATCTGCGACGAAGGGACGGATCAACAATTTATACGTCGGTTGAATTTTTTTAAATGGCTAAGCTCAGCGCGAAAAATAATTTCTGTTGCACATCGAGTTATTATAACACTCGTATGTTAAACCATTTTCAATTATTAGCATCGCAGCTGTTTAGCATAATTTTCAAAGCGAAAATGTTGGGCTTTACAGTACGAGGCAGTTCAATTTTTCCTGGTATTTTTAATTTGCAGAATAAATTAAAATAAGGTTCGAGAAAAATGCAGCTTTGTATTAAAAGCATCTCGCTGTCTGGAAATGTTGTTCAAATATATATTAGGATATGCATAATATAAAAAAAAATGTCATCATTTTCGGGAGGGTTTATAGAATTTTTTCATACAAGTATCACTCCCGTTGCGTTTATGGTTGAAGCAGAATAAATTGTTAAAATTAAGGTTTTCTTTTTCTCAATTAAATTCTCTTGAAAACTGAGAGTGATGGATTGGAGACCTATCGATTAAAATAATAAGGGAACTGTTGAACGATATTAACTAAATAAATATTAAATTTTTTAACAAATATAGAAGCCGATCAAAAATCATTTCCAAAAATATTCTCAGAAATTGGGAACCAGGAGTTACCACCTCCTTCACAGAAAAATATAGTTCTTAAGAATGAACGGAATGTTTCGAATTGCGCGCCATCGATTCGAAAATAGCAATAAAGCAATTGACACTGCGGTACAGGAAAACTCCGAGATATTTATATTGGGAAAAATTCCGGGGCGTTCGCTGCAAACATAATTTATCCAGCGGTTGTCCCGTGGGAAAATCGTTTCCGCTGATCCATGAATTTATCAAGCCGACGTCGAACGTTCCTGCGGAGTTTACACGAGTCACGTAGAGCATCTTGCAAACAAGTTATCCGTCTTGTTGCTGGCTGAAGGAAGAAACCGTGTTTCGGCAATCTTCGCTCGTTAGCACACCGGCCGACTTTTGCCTAACTTCCGCTGCTTTTCCGCCAAACCGGGGGAAGTTTCCCGCGAGAAAATATGATCTGCACGTTCCCAGACTTCGATTTACTATACGTCCCGACGTTTTCGGAAGTTTAACTGCTTCCTCTGCTGTCGATACATTGGGAAAGAGGATTTCGTGAGTGACACGAGATCTGAACCGGCAATCAAATCGAGAAACAGAAGATCTCCTGTTCCATGATTTATTAGATTTCGTGGCGACAAGGTGTTTCATTCTACATTTTTAACATTTATTTTAGCTTATTCCATAGTTTTTCTTCACTATTTATTTTGCTAGCTAATGTTCGAAGCAAATATGACTATTATTCTATGTTTTTAGAATATTATTAAAAAAATTTTATGAATACGAAATAACGTTAATATTTTTGGCAGAATAACTAGTTTAAAACGAATTTATTTAACGTTTTCAAGCTGAGTATTTCAACTGAGTGTTGACAAGGTTTTCTTAACAATTTCATTTTAAATTTAATTTTAGAGGAATCTCAAGTTTAAATTTAATTTTAAAAGAGCTTTATAGGATAAAATTAATTTCAAGGGGCTTTTATAATCACTTAATTTTAAGTTTGATTTTAAAGGAACCTCGAGTTTAAATTTTATTTTAACAGGATTGTGTGGAATGAAAAGAATAAGAAGAATGGTGTTCTGTGTGCCTGCTACACGGGTAGAAAAATTGGTCTGAAATTAAAATTAATATAAAGATATCACTCCACTTCTGAGGTCTGAAATCGACACTGGAAGCTCGAGCAGATATGCAATTAGGTCCCCAATATGGAAACATTAGCAAACAGTGCAGTTTCGTCTCAGTGGTACTGATATTGCGTTTGATATCTCGCCGATGTAATATCTTCTAGACGATCAAGCGTGTTACGCGAACGTGCGTTCGTTATTGATTCGCGTTCATCGCCTGGTTGATGATAGACCGCGAAGAATTGATATAGGCGCACATAACCGCGGAATATTGTCTACAGAGCCCCCGATCATGTGAAGAGCGTGTGGCTTTATAGTCGGATTAAAACGACAGCTCCTTTCCGAAGCCATTTTTTAACGTTGAACCACGAGCTCCACGTTTACGTCATGAATCCTGTAAAAGTTCGGGTGCGGGACGAGGGAGCGTTTATGGCAGCTCATAAAACGGAAGTAAATATCTCCGAGGGTGCTTGTCAACCCATTACAATCCGAGTATTAAATTAGAATGATTTTCGAGTTCAATGCTTTCAAAAAATATTTCCGATTTTTCTTTTTAATTATAGATACTTTAAATCATAATTTGGGAAAAGGGAATTGTGTAACCAGAAAATTTGGAGCGTTTTAATAAAGTTTGTTTACTTTAATAAAATTTTGTCAATGACGTTTTTGGAGGACACAGTTAGCAACGAAATATTTCGACACACTCAGGCATAGCTGCGAACAATACATTAACAATAAGCGAGTCTAGGAAGTCCCCTTTTTGCAACTGCACCGTTCGCACCGGAACTCAATAATGCAAATGCAGCGGAACGAAAAAAACCAGCTAGTGAAATGTTGCGTTTACGCAACGTCAGATCCTAATGAGTTAATTGTCCACGGAGGTGTCCACTTACATATACATACATACATAAATACGATAATCTTGCAAATTAACCTGGAACAAAAAAGACGTAACGAAAGATCACGGACGGCGCATTAATTTCCGCGTTTGATCCTAATGGCGACCGACTGCCGTGAATGTTAGCGTGCGGGACGGGCGCTAATAACAACTTTTTAACAACAATGGTCACGTTTTCGCAGTTTTCTCTTTGCACCATCGAGCTGCGAATTTAGAGTAATTTTTAACATTTTTCTGGGAATTATTTTGAATTTATCTGAGGCTGTTTTTCGAAAAATCGTTTTTCGACTAATCGTTGAGCTGCTGTAGATCGGAGCACGTTTGCTATCACGACGATCTACAGGGAAAAAATTGATCTGAATGTACCACTGACGTGTCCGTGCATTTTTTGCTCTTGTTGAATCATGTCAACGTGAAAAACACACTGTTTTTTCTTATTCTATCGCGATTCTCGTAACGAACGCCATTGTCTCCAGCATTGTGCCACTATAGTTAATCCCGATTGACCATTTTCGTCATTTCTATCGATCCTTCTGTCTACTCGATGTCCCCTGGGATCGCGAATTATAATAAACAATAAAAAAGCGCGCCGCAATACCCGTCGAGAAAACAAGACCACCCAAAAGAAAGAAATAATAACATCTAACGAACGAATATTATCAATATTCATCAGTTAACGAACCTTGCGGTAATTAGTTTGTACCTTTGCACGACGAAGACCCGACGATTTTTTATTAGTTCATATTTTATGCAAACTGCATATGGCATCATTTGTCAATGACTTGTAAACACTGTTTAATTACAGCGAGAAAAAATTCTGGTCGAAGAAAACGCGTTCATCATCTTCCGTCCTTTAGGCTGCAAAAAACCGTCCCGAAAAAACGATTTACAACCACTAATTGTTGGACAGAGTTTGCATCATGCTTCAACAGTTCGTATATTTTAAGGCGGGGAATCCATATTCATAGGTAAACGGAAAAAATACCGGTTTTCTCATTTTTTTTTTAACTATGTGCCTCTACTGTGAAAAATCTGGAAAAATTTTATGTTAACAACCATGAAGAAATGCTAACACTGTATAAATATAAACTTTGTATATCGTAAACTCTACAAGAAATCTGTATATCAAAACTTTTCTCATTTCTTAAAATTCGGTGACGAAGCTAAAAATTCTGAAAAAATTCGTAGACGTGCATTAGATTATCTAAAATATGCCCGATTTTTTTTTCAGAATTTTTGACTTAAGAGGTTAAGAGAAATGACCGAAAAACCTGATTTTCTTCGTCACCCCATCACTGCCCCCCGTGTCGACATAGAGGGTTGAAAATTGGCGCAAACTATTTTCTTTGGATAACCTATCGAATGGCCTATAATTTGTACCAAAACAATTTTAAATTAAACCGAAATAAGTGTAATTAATTGCATCGAGAAATCCCAACGGATCCAATAGGAAGGGTAAAAACACGGATAAAAGGTTATATGGGAATTCTGTTATCAGCGCACACATGGTCGCAATTTCGAGCGGGCAGGATCAAAGGCTTATCGTAGGTAGTTAATAATCGCTTCGAGGTCGAAGAATAATTTGTGCGCTTTCGCGGGGCTTAACTTCTCGTATAAATTGCATAGAACTCCGAGTCACCTTCGGCCTTGGCAACCTGCTTACTTGTTCCGCCACCGTTGCATCCGTAAACAATGGAGCCAACCCCGGTTCCGCCATTCGTTACGACGCTATACATCCGTGATATAGTCTGCGTTGCACTGGCGCGCCGCGATAACCGATGATTTCCCTTAATCGCCAAACTTTCGAGTTTTTACGCTAACGAAATTACGCTCTCAATTGACTCGTTAACGCGAAACTGGTTTGCTTAAACATTTATAATCCGTTCGGCCGGAATTCCAACCGGGACCGACTGGTTTTCCTCGACCATTTTTTCGTTTTTAATCTCCGTCGTTTTTCTTTCGGATGGAAGATCGCGGAACGGAAAAAATTGTCCGCGCGAAGTACTTGAAATTTCTTCAAGGACGCCGTGTTTTCTTTGCGGAACGTTGCAAAGATCAGGTGACGACGATGGAGGGAGGGGATACAGAATGAATTGGAAGCAAATCGAGCAGAAATTTGCAGTAGTATTGAGTAGATTTGTAAATCAATTAAATTCCAGTAAATATTGACAGTTGATTGAACAAGCAAGACAGAAAAAAATGGAAAATTGTCTGAAGCAGATGCAGTACTCTAAATTTCTCTGAAGCCAGTCGAACAGAAGTTTGCGTTATTATTTGGTCGATTACAAAATAATTGTCGCTTCGGTGTCTTAATCTTATCCATTCCTAAAATGAACAACAATTACGGATTCACCATTTTAGTCAGTGTTGTCACTCAACAGGTAGCTGAATAATTTGTTAGATAGACAAATTCAACAATAAATTCTTCATTATGTCGTAAGTAACAAAAATTTCATATTAATATAGTTTCACTTTGATTGTAGTTTATTCTCCACGGAGTTGAATACTATTTTCGAGAGGACAATTATTCACATTTATGTATCCTCAAATTACGTTGTATTTCTTTTTCAAATTCATGTTAATTACGTCTGTTTGTTTCGATAAAATTTGTTTCTTTAGCTGTATAATAAACAACAATCGCATGCAATGCATACCACGTTACGTGTAACGGCTTTTTGCCATTTATCAGGCGGGTAATTAAAACATAAAGTATTTATATATTCGTTTTCATAGAAATGAGGAAGATAAGCATGCGCTTAAATTATAAGAGGCTTTATGAACTTTTCATAGAGTGTAGGCGGGAATAAAGGGTAGCTTAACCCATATCTTAAGATAATAATTGCTCTGAGAGATATGGCGACAGTCTGTCCAGATGGAGACTTGGATATTGGAAAAAAGCGAAGAATGAAATTATGGCTTTAGATCGGACAGGACATCTCCTACTGAACCTTTCATCTTCGATATTGATTTTCGCTGTTGGAGACATTGTCGTGCGATTACTATGATGATTCCTCTAGAAGATTGCTTCTAGATACGGCTCAATGTTCTATTTGACAAAAACGATCATACATTGCTTAAACGTAAAATTTGACAGACAATGCATTTAAATATCATTATTTCATAAATTATGTACAATATCTCGAGCCTCCCACCTGTGGAAGGGTTGATACGTCATGAGGAGAAACATTAACCAGCACGTGAATTAATTTTTACGCTTGCTATTACACTAGGTCATTAGGTGTATCCAAAAGTTTCAGTCTTCTGTTTCTTACTCTAACTCGGGCCTGGGCACGGTTGGGGCCCCTCTAACGCTTGCTTCCCCCACTCTGCCATCCCCTTCTACGACGCCATTCCCCCACGCTTCCGACACGGCCCGGTCACGCGACGCGTTTCGACTCTGTCGCGCATGCGTCACTACGTCGCGCGAGAAATCCGGTAGTGAAAGGGAGGGGATAACTTTTTCCCCTCATCTGGCGTCTCCTCGATTGAGGCTCACGTGCCCTACTCTAAATTGTTAATCCTAAAAAAAAAACAGAATTATGTGAACTATTAACACTAGCACTACCGAGTCCTAAACGCGAGACTGAGAATTTATTCAGATTTCATAGGATTTTTATGGTAACCTGTACATCGAATAAAGAAATACAATAAAAAGTTTCTTAAGAAACTTAAGAAAATTGTACAAGAAAAAAGTCCGAAATCCGTCATTTTCTCGAACTAAACAGCGTTTGGAAAAGTTCGATGGCGAAACCGGGAAACGGTAGGAAAATAGTTGAACTTGCAAAATAATTCTATCGGAGAGCCGAAAAGAAAGATTGGAACGTTTGCGTAGAGCTAATACAATATTTGTTTACGGAATTATATTGAAGACAGATCTGCCCCGATCGTTTTCGTACATGAACAGCCGCCAGGCGTCACGGTTCCCGACGGTTGTAGCTGAAATCTTAACCGAGACCTGCTTAATTGGATCTTGATTGCCGAAATCGGATTTCTCGAGGCCATGACTCGGAATGCTGATGAACCGGAACCCTCCGATCAAAAATTACCCGGCACGGCCGATCGAGCGCGACAGCCGGTCCATTAAAGAGGTGTCGGCTCCTGAGAATCGGCGTAACGGTGCACCCTAAACGATCACGGTAAACTATAAAACGGCGCGGCGCGCGCATGATTTATCCATTCGCGAGCGAGCCTCGTTAACCTTTGTAATTATACATGCTCGTATAAGCGCGTCGTTCGAGTGTCACGATGCCGGGACATGTTTGCCACTATGATCGCAGTCGCGCTCGATCAGAGTCGCATGGCATCTATGGCGTATCAACGCCGGGATGATTAGGCTCGTCGTCTAACGTCGACGAATCTAGATCTCTACGCTGTCCTATAATTTTAGGCTTGATGGGACGTAATTGATTCGGATGGATCAAATGCGAGAGAGAGAGAGAGAGGGAGAGAGAGAGAGAGTTTAGCCACAGTGTGCATAACCCTCGGAGTTCTAGGCCTATGCCCGGGTCACTTCTGACCCACGCCGATATTTCACTGCTGTTCACTTTCGATATAAGGCTCAGTACTGACTTTCGTCGTATTTCGGACGAAGAAAAAGATTTTCTTATTTCGATATAAACGAAATAATACTACATAAAAGATAATAGATACTAGATAATACTAAAAATAATAGTAGATATAGAATAGGGGACCCAATTACTGTGCCATTTATTAATTATACTTATCTTTAAACCATATTGAATACTAAAAAGGAAATATTAAATATTTTTCATTAAAATCAGTGAATGTATATATATATGCATTACGCTTTAAAAATAAGTATAATTAATATAGGCACAATAACTGGCACCCCAACAATAATTGGGTCCCTTACCCTGCATCTAGTACGTTTAATATTTAAGAATATAATCTAGGGTATAGTACACCAGGCGTACAGCTATAACACTGACGTACATAAAGGCAATGGCGTCGAATTAGGCGTGTCACAGACTTAAACGGAACGTCTACTGCGTCGAACTCTGATTGAGATAAATTATAGCCAATAAGATTTAGTATGGATTACCTACACATCAAATGTGTTATAGTTATGGGGAATTTGTATCGAACCGGATTTGATACTTTGGTTTAAACACTAGTTCAAGCGTAGTTCAAACACGAGACAGTTCCAAGTTCCATTTATGCAAACTGCAACCGGTGCAGTTTGATCTGGGTTGTTCAATATTTGCAGTAACTATGCAAGGTTTAATCTGGCGTAGGGTTAGAATATTCATGTTGCATTTCGCGTACTCCATTGCATAAAACGTTTGCAAGTCTTCTCGTCGAGCCAACGTTCAGTTATAAATTATTCTGTCGAATACCATCGACGGATAGAATTGATTCAAATATTCAGTACAACGTACACATACATACGAAACGTAATTACGCGAGCATGTTCAGCGTATTCTCATTTTATATTTCATAGCCAATTGTTGTCACAATTCTGCAAAATAAGGACATCCATTATTTTGTGTATCGAGCTCATATCGTTATTACGTCCAATTAATTTTAAAAATCAGATGATTGAATTGAACAGTATTAACAGTGATGTTCAAGGCCAACCTTTGTTTTTGACGGAGTGTGGAAGTGGTCTAGGTCACTTCTAATTCAGTTTGCAGCTGGTTTACTTTCGACTTATTAATATCCCAAGTGTGCAGGATCGCATGTGTGCGCCGACCATTCCGGAATAGTGTGTTTACAAACTCGAAATTGCATTTGCAAAAGAAATTCGCAAGTAATTCGAGTTCCTGCGTCGCATCGAAACAAAAGCTCCGGTTCGCCGTTAACAACGCAAGCTTTGCATTATTTTACGTACGACGCAACTTGTTGCGCTATCAACGTGATGTAAAAGTCGATTTAATATTCATCACGGTCTTTTCGCTGGGAGGAGCACCGTCATTTTTTATTTGGCACGACTGCATCCATTTTCCCGCCGGATAGCAAAAGCGTGACACCAATCGCAACATTTTCACCGTGAAGAAGCAACATTTCATTCCGTTTTTTATCCCGTAGGAAGCGGCGAGTGCATTTCCTGGAAGATAATTCAATTCCCGAAAACCGGAGGCAGAAGAAAGAAATTTTTCCCCGCTAGTGAAATATCTGTGGTGTTCAATATTAATATTTCAATTTGACGTATGGTTAACAAATATATTATCATCGTGCCACGCCAATGCGCAATGCAATCTCATTCATTTGTGTTCTAAATGCATGAAATGTGCAATGTAACCATGATGAAATTATGGAAATAAAAATGCAAATGTGTTAAACGATGCGGCAGAGTTACGTGCAGAGTCTCAACAATGTACGTATTGGCAAGGGCATTATAGTAAACACTTGAATCATAACAATGAATTTTTCAACAGCGATTTTTGTTAGTGAGTTTCTTTTGAACATTTTCGTTGGAATGAAAATAATTCTTCCAGACATGGCACAGATATTAAAAACATTAATAATTTTAAGGAAGGTAAAATGTGAAAATAACAAGCAAAAATGGAGGCATCCGCTAAAACGTCAGATAATAAGAATAGAAAATGGAGGAACAAATAGAAAAGGGAAGAGTAAGGAGATAACATTGTTTAACACGGTTGATATAATTATGTCCAGACAAGATTACAACCAGACTGCGGATCTTCGCACAACCATAAGTTCTTATGGATCGCGTTATGAAAGTTGAAAACGAGAAGAAAACACGAATCCAATAGTTTTAGTAGCCTTTTTAAAATCGAATATCAGGAGTTGAGAATTTCGCAG
This sequence comes from Halictus ligatus, assembly GCA_028454255.1. Classification (NCBI taxonomy): domain Eukaryota; kingdom Metazoa; phylum Arthropoda; class Insecta; order Hymenoptera; family Halictidae; genus Halictus; species Halictus ligatus. The sequence continues at coordinate 3,794,351 of CM052129.1, forward strand.
TAAACTATTTAAAGCGACAATTTTATTCATAATTCATAAATCAATATAATGTAGCAACCTAACGCTAGTACATGATTCAAAATTATTGCACTTCTTTGCACACAGCTCTGCCATTACAAGGTTGGTAAAGTGTTGATTTATTAACATGTAAGCACTTAGCACTTTAGCATTTCTGATAAGAATAATTAGGTGCAGTTTAAAGCATTAGGCAGATTGAAGCAAGTTAAAAATATCAATGTTGTTCACTTCAGCCAATTAAAATCATTAAAGCGATCATGATATTTTTATTCAGCTTCGGTTTTGTACGATTTATGCAGACAATTCTGCATAAACATCCGCAAACGGTGAGTAATAAAATAGGATCTCGTGCATGTGATTTCAGCAAAAAAAAAATGAGACAAACTTCACCTTCCGGGACCAAAAATTTTGTACTTTTTTTTACGCAATCCTGAAGATTTTTACCAGAAAATTCAAAAGGTGCAAATTTTAAAGCGCGGAATGCCAAAAATTGTATAAACTCTGACAAAGCTAAATATTCCGGAAATCCGGACCTGCGACAATATTCGATGCTCGATTGAAATCGCAACGGCGGTCGAACATGGTTCAGCCATAAGCTATGAACACATTCCGGAAGTTGGTCAAAATAAAACGAATTTATGTGTAGCCAGCTGTCGATACGGCATATGACGCTCTTGTGGGTCAACGGTGCGCGTTCGCGATTTCGATTACGATTTCCATTCTGGCCGGCTGAATGGAGAACGACGACTATGGCGTAGCACAAACGTAATCAAATTCGAATAACATTTGCTCACGGGGTTATTACTGCGAATTTGTCGATTGCTGAATTACTGGCTGCGTGCACTGTACACGATCGAACCTTATTCGCGTTACGCGGAAATAGACGATGAATTAGTGCAAATTAAAGGAGGCTCTCTGAAGCGTCGATGGTTTCCCAGGAATTTTACAAAGAAATGTTCAGAAAACGAAGTTGCAAAGTTTTATAAATCCCGTAATTCTCGGGCTATGAAGTTCCGTTCCAAATTGAGAACGAAATGTGATTTACGAGAACTTCTCACGGTCACACCTGCGAAGAAATGTTTTTCTATAGTTTAAAAAATAAAGTTGGCACGTGCCACAGGCGAATCTGAAAATTCGACGACTGTTCCTTGAAGCAGAACGCTCGGTTTACGCGGGAAATTTATGGCAGTGGAACTTAGGACGCGAGTTGTTCGCGTGGTGTTTTAGTGACCACTAACCTAGTTTGCATAAAAGTTTGAAAATGTACCTAGTCGATGTCACTCGCGCCGAGAATCAAGTCGATGTTTGCTAAATTTGAAACTTTTCGATCAAAAACAAACTTCATCTGCATAAAATATTGAAAAATATACATGCAAAACCGGATAGACATATTTATCGAGAGACGAGTTTATTAATCAGCATGTTTACCTGATAAGATAGATTTTCTTGAAATATGCTTTAAGAGATATGCAAAGTTCCAAATTAACATGCTTAATGATCATGTTGGTTTTCTTGAAAAAAATTCCTGGACATTTTTTTTTCTACGGTCTCAAACGCGATGATAAAATTATACTTGAATGTTTTACATCTTAATGTGTGTTCTGGATTTACTAAGACAGATCAAGTCTCTCTTAACACCTGCGGTTTTTCTGACTATATATAATTTTTTCCAGCAGTTTTCTTGCAAAGAATATTCATGACACGCGGGAAGGATATATTTAATCTTAATGTGGTTAATGAAAACTGCTCATAAGCACGCTCTGCAAAAAGCACACTTGAATGCATAGTTGAAACACAATTTTGCGAAGCTATTACTGTGAACAACAATGTGTTCTGAACATTGTGTCAGGTCCAGTCGTAAATACTTCTTAACGTATAAATTTTGTTTATCATTAAAAGCAGCAATTAATTATTATCTCCCACTCACAGATCACTATTAACAGTTATTTATAATACGATTATTTTACGATTTAAACCGGTTTATAGTTGGTGAGAACATCCCAATGTGGTTCCTCAAATAAACAATAAGAACGCTGTTTACAAATAAACAAACATGTGTCGTCTTCAACTGATATATCACAATTTCTCCTGACATTAACTTATAATACGATTATTATATGGTTCCCACGGACGATCTCGACAAAATTAGTGAAAATGCGGGGACAAAGGCGATTTGGACCCCTCGAATAAATAATAAAACGATTCATCATAACTCCGAAATCCTCCCCACATAAATCACGCGACAGGTGGGCACAAGCTCGGATCAAGAAAACACAAAATGGCTGTCAATCGGCGTGAAATACTGGAAGAAATTTCGAGCACGAATCGATTCCCGACGCGAACGGTTTCTCGAGCGAGTTCTCGTACAAAATGGAGACCGCCGCAAGTAACAGGAGGTTGCATAACGGCATCTGTACGGTGCATAAATCGATATGATTTCGCGAATCCGCGCGCACTCGCGATATTAGAGTTAATTAACAAATAATCCTGCTGAGATAAGAAAGCCTCAGACCTGAAAACTGGTTGCTATATTCGTTGCAGATGATCGGCCACGATTATTGCCTCATAATTATGCTCGTAAATCACGCGATCGATCTTTTCCGTGGAAATTACTGCGACTCGCGTGCATTACGAAAGGTCGCCGGGCTAATTATAATACGGCGAATGCATGTAATCGCTTCCTCCGACTGCGTACGATGCGGAGACGAATTGTCTGTTAATTTCCCCCCCCCCCCCCCGGAAAATCGTTCAACATTTGTGTAACACGAGAGGGTCTCGTATGCTTAACGTAATCGTGCTTAGAAAAATCCGGCGCGACCGGGAAAACATTTCAACAAAAACCAGATGCATCTGGCGATACTGATCGTTCCCCACCGGTTCGCGTTTTGTCGAACTATGAAATCTCCGCGCGTAGTTTTCCCGCACGTGGAGATCGAATCGATACAAAAATCGCGTCCGCCGTTGCATTATTTTCATTCAGCCGAGACGAGCTAATCAATTTTTTTGCCGGCTCTTAATCGTCCGAGTGGCTAGAACACTTTTGTCGAGTGATTTGCAATAGTCGACGCTGTTGGCAACCGTGGCAAGAAATTTTGCATCTGCGCAATTTGAGGCTGTATTGTAGTTAGCGGGATCGGTAATTCTAATGCTCGCATTTGACTGTTATTGTTGCTCCGCGCACGAAATCCACGAAACGCGTCGTTTATTATAACTATACATTTATTATAACAAGTGGATTTTCGTTAGCGTGCACTTTTTCGGTAAACATTATTCGCTCGTGTCCGTTTCGCTTAAGATTTCCTCGCGATGCACTTATCCGTTACTATTAACATTAACCGACATCGACATAAACACAAATTCGAACGGCTCTCCGCGAGCAAATACGTGAGTCAGAGACGTTACCACAGATGGAACTATAGTTACGTTACCAGACTAATTTTTTGCGCTTCTCGAAGCAAGAAAAAGCCACTGAAGAATATGCAAAAATGTTTGAGATTGTTTCGACTGTCTACATCACGTAGTTATTGGCAACAAATATTCTCGTTCGGGCTACACTTCTGAATACGTTAATAATAATCTGATGGCTTGAATATTGTTCGGTTTTATAAGAAAAATTAGTACTCCCAAGTGAAAGTACTCCCAAATTAAAAATTGTCAAAGTGAAGCTGAATCGTTAATACGTGGAACACGAAATTAAAAACGTGAATATTCAAATTTTTGTGTATCGACAAAATTGCCGAACCGAGGCACAGGCATTAAGCAATAAACTGTGCAGCGGAAAAATTAAAAAATGATCGCGCACTTCTCCGGAAAGAACTCGGAAGCAAAACACGAAAGGCGAAGATAATTCTCGGCAATTATTTAAAAAATTCTCCAGCATCGAAACAAAAAATATCGAGTAAAAACAGGATGCAACTAGCGGAACTCGATCATGCCGTCGCGTCGAACATGATGGAACAAAATTCGAATAAATTTTCCACGTGAACACGAAGCATGGAATGGAAGTATGCAAATGGAGCTGGAAATTTATTAATCGTTCGCACAGGGCGGCATTTTCGAAATCTTTATGCTTGAACGGAGACGTTGAACCGCATTTAATCATTTAAAGCATTTCACTTCTGGCATTATAGTTTTCCAAGGAAGATTAAAAATCCTCGCAATTAAGAGTGCTAGGTCGAAGACGCACAGCCGAAGATTTATGCTGGAACCGTGTAATTAAAACTATCGCGCGCGATGATCGCAAGCCGAGCATCAAAAATGATCTCGGTCGAAGAACAAGCGAGCCGCGTTCTACTTCGAGAGGAAAAATCCGTGCATCTGTTGGCACACGGTCATTGGAATAATTATGAGAGAGTTGTATTGTTCCGAAGGTTAATAAATCGGCATTACGTATTCGCGGAGCAGCCCGCGACCTATTGTCCACTGTCAAAATTATTCACGGAACGGTGCGTTCATCAATCTTCAATCAACCTGCCGTTAGCGTGTGCCGGAACATGTAAATCCTCCAGAAATAAATTTTCAAAGCGATCCGCGATTCCACGACGAACAACAGCCTCGGAACTGGAGATTAATAATGCTCGGGATTTCATATTCTTCCATTGTCATTTAGGAATGTGCTTCATACTCCCATTGAATCTCGAATTAAGCTTCCAGGATGATCACGCGAACGCGAGACAGTTTGATGACGTTCACAACGAGCCTGTCTGCGTGTGCTCTATAAGAGACGCATGTTAATAAAACTATAACTCTACGGGGGCAGCCTGGGTCGTTCATATCCGCAACGAAATTTATATTTTCCCATCAACCCTTCAAACATTTGACGTTTCAATTATTATTAAAATAGGAACTCTAATGCGTACTCCAGAATTATCTTAGACTTTTTGAAAGCCTGGAACAGCGAAGAAATTAGCAATATTCAGAAAACATTTTTATGTGGAAGATCATCTAGAGTACAGTAGAGCCTCGCTCGTTGCACGAAACGGTAGCTCCGAGATCCCACTCTGTGTCCCCCCACTTCCTAAGCTTCCTAACCAATCAATGTAAAGCAATCCCCACCACGAGCTCCAGAACTTTCAGTGGTGGGGGTTGTTAGTATGTGGAAGATCATCTAGAGTACAGTAGAACGTCGCTCGTTGCACGAAACGATCCCTCCGAGATCCCATTCTGTGTCCCCCCACTCACTAAGCTTCCTAACCAATCAATGTAAAGCAATCCCCACCACGAGCTCCAGAACTTCCAGTGGTGGGGGTTGTTAGTGTGCAACGAACGAGGTTGCGAAAACCGAGGTGACAACGAACGAGGTTCTACTGTAATTTTTCAGGGGAAACTCTTCATTCTTTTTCGGTATTTTTCCCGTGATTTAGCTTTGATTGAGAAAAGCGGTTCTATCTTAATTCCATCAAAAGTTCCCTACGATTTATTAACGATAACGTTCCCACTGCGTAGGAGTACCACCAAAACAGATCCATCACAAACGAAGGAAGTAACGTCTCGTTCCCACGCAATGCGAATTGTATGTTTCTAATTAGCCCGCCACGTGCCCCGGCGCGCGTTACAACGATTGGCTGCGATCTTCGCGCGACTTTCAAATTAATTGGAAAGTTTTGTTCGAGACGAGACTGCGAACCTTGCCTTGCGATTAATTACCGTCGCCGTCGAATGAGAAACGTTGGAAACGACCAAGGAAATTTCCTTTATTCCCCGACGCTCGCCGATTCTGTATACCAACAATCCTGTACTGATAAACAATCTCAAGAATATCATCCAATTTTCTAATATCTCAAAAAATGTTACCGACAAACAAATTTTAACATGTTCTTTCGGTCTGTTGAATTACGACCGTCTGCCAATTTATACACCGAGGTAATGCAGAGATTAATTTATAAAAATGCTCGAGATTGTTTCCGATTGTTTTCGAACAAAATAGAGAACACTCGTAATTTATTAATTTCCATATAACGAAGTGAAACGTTCCTGTGTAAATATCGATAGACGCGAAAGACTGTCGGCTAAATTAATATTCGTTGGTTCTAATTTATGGGTTGAATTCGTCAAATAATTATTCGCAGTACACGAGGAAAATTCCTTTGTTTATCAACACCTCGCGTTCGCTGTACAGTTATCCGGCCGAAGTTTAGAATTACATTCGATCGCTGACACAAATTCCGCTCACGACGGGACGCCACTCTGGAGCCGCGAACGTGTTCGCCACGAGTCGGTTTGATTTTGTTTACCAAATAAGTGTCACCGAGAGGATGCTATTATCCACGACCCAGCGGACGATGATGCAACGCAGCGTGTGCTCGATGATCTTTGTGCGTCGGCCTGTCTTCTCGCGTGGAAGTAAATACCGCGGGTCTGCACAGTCAGATGAGGACCAAACCGTGAAATAATTGTGACAGGAATGACGATGATGTGCCAACTTTAATGGACTAAACAAACTGCCGTAAAAATTAGCTAACAATAAGTAAACTGGGTAGAAAAGTAGCTAAATAATATGAGGTAAAAATGGAAAAAATAGAATTAGGTAAAAATGAACTAAATAGAATGAGACAAAAATTAACTACATGAAATGAGATAAAAATGTACTGAATAAAATGATGTAAAAATGAACCGAACAAAATTATGTAAAAATAGAAAAAATAAGATGAGGTAAAAATGAACTAAATAGAATGAGACAAAAATTAACTAGATAAAATGAGATAAAAATGTAGTAAATAAAATGAGACAGAAATGAGCTAAATAAAATGATAAAAATTTGCTAAATGAAATGATGTAAAAATGAACTAAATAAATTGAGGTAAAACTGAACTAAATAAATTGAGGTAAACATGCACTAACTAACTGATAAAAATCGAGGAAGACGATACAGTTGAAAATAATTCTGACCGACAAGGAGCAAGGAAAAGTGTAAGAAATTGACACAAACGACAGATGAGACTTAACTTTCGTTTTTTTTTTGTTGCTAAAATTAAGGTTGAACCAACAAGGGGCGGAATAGTGCTTTCATCTGGAGGCGTACATTTTAGGCAATCTAGGGTAACCTACATAAATGAATAATATCAGGAGGAGTCAATCTTCTGGAAATAGCTGTCTGAATGACGTCGGCGACAACGCCCGCGCGAAGGAGCCGGTCAGTTAAAATTTGTATAGTTCAAAGGGGCAAATAATTCGAGGGAGGCTCGAAATCTCCCGAAAGTATTCCGCAGGCCTCGGAATGAATGGCCCCGGTCCGTTTAAATGGAAATGAACGCGTCTTTATAGTAGGATTATGGTACACTGGCGAATCGAATTGTTATAGCTTCTCTCATGATTCGACGCTTCCGAAGGAGGAGGATCGCTGGGATTTACTGATTTCCTCGCGGAATAATTCAAAGGGCCTCAAATAAATTGATCATCATTTATCCAGCAGCGATGGAAGACGCCACATCATTCCTCCCTTAGGAATAACAGACTCAATTCCGATTATTGTACTTTTCGCTTCGTAACGTGCGAGCCAACGAAAGAGAAATATTTTCCTACGTGTTTAAGGGTACGGGGTAGTAACAATTGTTGATTTTAATTAAAGTTCGCGTGAGCATGAAACTTTCGGCAATGTTAGGTGTTACTACGGAACAGTTGGAGCTCATAAGCTCCACCATACTGGAGGAATGGAAGCAGCCCTTTGTGTCGAGGGTGGAAATTTGTCTGACCTGTTCCAAGACGATTGTAATTGACCTAATTTTGTTAAAATATTTTTACATGTCTCGCTGTACTGTACTGTCCTCCTAAACGGTTAGGATCTATACCGAGGGCATGTGAGCAAACTCTCCTTTGGGGGTGGAAAATATTTTATCCTGCTGCGAAATGATTCCAATTAACCTGATTTATTGTAATTAACCTGTATTATTTTTTGCTACGCAACGTAAATTGTAGCTTTTAATTCCGGCAGAATGAATTTTCCATTTAATTTCAAGGGTAGAGAAAAACATTGTGATTGCCTTCAATAATATAATTATAATCCGTACGGGAACTGACGCACGATGTGAAAATGAATTTTTATAAGAGAATATTTAAAAAATACATCGCTTTTAACAAATGGCTTTGACAAACTGACTTCCCAGTAAAAATGTTTGCATAAAAAAATTTCTCGTTCAAAGGTAACACCTCCGCAATTTAAATTCCTCGTTTATCATTAACAGCCTGCTCTTCTTTATGCAATAATACGTCCATCGTGCATAAAAATTGTCTGCATATGATTTGCGAGAAACAGGAGAGACAATTCATCAATCATATCGTTCTTCAACAATTTCAACTTTTTGCGCCTCGTTGGCTGCCATATTAATGATAATGCTATTTTATTTGCATTAGAATAAGGAAAATTAACAAAGGAAACGGGAGCTAATAGATTGACGAACAATTCCAAATTTTTTTTTGTTTTGCGAAAAGTTGGACGTGTGTAGATAATTTTAGCGCAGAGCAATAATTTCGTAAGTGTTCGACGAAGCTGTCTTACCGCCCACAACCTCATTCAATGAACCACAAAGTTCCCTCAAATTTGCTGATTAAAATTTCAAACCAGTTCTTGGCGAACTTATGCTCGCCACAAAATCTAATTCAATTTCTACGCGTCTACAAACTTCGAAAGAAAATTTCCTCCCCAGCAAAATTCATTATTAGAGGTCCCCCGAAACACCTGAGCACCAGGACCGAGTGAAGTAATTATTTAAACTAATAAACAGCAAGTATTCTGTTTCAGATCGCATATGTATGTCCAAAAATAAAATATGCAATATTTGCACAATATGCTTTTATATTTATCTTGCCTCCAAACCCTTTGACAATATTAACTAAAAAAATATTCTCAACTTCACACTTCACCTCTTTTCAGAACCCTTCCTAATCCAATATGTAAAATACCGCATAAAGTTAATTTACAACCGAGAAGTAATTATTTAAAATAATAAACAGCAAGTATTCTGTTTCAGATCGCATATGTATGTCCAAAAATAGAATATGCAATATTTGCACAATATGCTTTTATATTTATCTTGCCTCCAAACCCTTTGACAATATTAACTAAAAAAATATTCCCAACTTCACACTTCACCCCTTTTCAGAACCCTTCCTAATCCAATATGTAAAATACCGCATAAAGTTAATTTACAACCGAGAAGAACTGATTACAGTTAAAATTTTGTTAAACAACCCTCAATTAGGAAAGGTGATCTCAATCTCACCTCCTTTTCAACCCTTATAACCTCTACATAAAATCGTCAGAACTTTGTCGAAAATATTTCCTGCCATCCAACGAAAGGTAACATAAGAGAATAAAATAATTTAACCCCTCCACCGAAGAAGGTCCACTACTCACCAAGCATCTTCAGCACCCTCCTGGAGGACCTGCCAGGATTACTCCTGCAGCTGCCACCCTCTCCGCTGCCGTGACTCCTCTTCATCATGTTCGACTTCCTGAGCTTGAGCCCGATGAGTACGTACAGCACGGTGATAAGACTCATCGGTACGACGAAGAACAAAAACGTGGACAGCTCGAACGAATGTTGTACGATGACCCTCTTCATGGTGCAGCTGACGATGGTAGGGTCCTTATCGAGCTGCACGACCCCGAACTGCAGAGCCATGGGCAGAGCGAAGCACAGGGCCACCAGCCAAATAACAAGTATCAATTTAATCGCCCTGGTGAGCTTCGACATGGTCTGCGCGAGGAAGGGGTGGCAAATCGCCACGTATCGTTCAACGGTGAATGCCGTGATGGTCAGCACCGAGGCATTGGCAGAGGTCTCCCCGGCCAGACCCCTTAAGACACAGAATTCTTCGCCGAAGATGTAGGGGTACTTGCACCAGACCATGTAGATCTCCGGAGGCAGGCCAGAGACCAGCAGCAACAGGTCCGACACGGCCAGGCTGAACAGGTAGTAGTTGGTCGCGGTGTGCATCAACTTGTTGCGTGCGATTACGATGCACGTGCTGATGTTGCCGATGGTCCCGGTCACGAAGATCGCCACGTAGATCATGATCACCGGGACCACGATGTACAGGGGGTCTCTTCTGGGCTGGCCGTTCAACTGACCACCCCTCGACGAGTCATTGTCCTGCGTGCCGTTGTACCACCCGTCGAGATCCTGCAGGTACTCCTGGATCAGAGGGTAGCCGATGCTAGAGGACGTCGATGTCCCGTCCATCTCTCCTGATCATTCCACGCAGCTCCTAGACCTCATCGGAGGACGTCCTCATTCGAACCATCCATCTTCCTGCCCGCAAAACAAATCTTCCTGTCCGCAGAGTCCTCTTGATCGGTTACATCGTCGGCGACTGGTCTGACGGACAGTTGCGGAAAAAGTCCACCGAAGTCGACCGGACCATTTAAGGGGCCACTGTACCCAGCGGAACTGGTTCCTCTTCTGGGACTCTGGGTTAGGGGATCCGTTCAGGCGTGTTGCGTACCGAGTGTTTGGTTACTTTGACCTTGGAGGAGCTCGCAGCGGATTGTTGCGAAGGTCGACGGTAGGCTGATGGTCCTAGGGGAAGGGGAGGATTGATTCGGCGATTTTCTGCGACCGTGAAACCGGGAATTGCGAAACGGTGAACCGGCACCGACGCCGCGCGACTCACGACTGCCGGCGAGACCGACGCGGACGACGCGACGCCGGTCACCGGCGCTTCTGCGCACCTGACGGCACCGGCAACGTCCTCCGGCGTCCCTGCGATGTGGACCTCTTTGTTGATGCTGGATTCTCGAACCGCCGTGCAATGGGAAATTTGGACGAAATCGGATTCAAAATCACAGAACTTTAGATAGAAATCAGGTAGAGCGATGAAATTTTTTTTTAAATTGAAGCTGAAACTTTGTAGAATGTGGGAAAAATAGGGAGATCATTACCATCCAATCGTTTCAACGGAAAAATGATTTCATTAGTTTTTGTCACAAAAAATCTATTTCTTGCAAAATCCTGAGGTCGTAGACAAATTTTGAAACCAGATTTGAAATCAGAGTGAAAAATCTATGGGAAATGATGTGTGGCATGTTAGCAAAAATTTTTTCCGCGCGTGGTATTGGAAAAACCAAAAATTTCTTGAATTTCTGCACGTTTAACGGATTTGCTCAAGGTTAAAAACCGTTCGTACCACAATCTCCCTATTTTTCCCATATTCTACAAAGTTTGAGCTTTAATTTAAAAAAAATTGCATCGCTCTACCTCATTCCTATCGAAAGTTCCTCGAATTTGAATCCGATTTTGTCCAATTTGCCTACTACTCGAGAATTGTCAGTGAGATGAGAAAATGTTTCAGACGAAAGTTGTGACACATACGAAGAGTCACGATTGTATTTGTGTAAAATTCGAGTAACCTTGAAAAGCTCTGCAGAGGTCAGAACAGAAATTTTCCGCGGAAAACTATATTTTCGATCACGTATTCTCGAACTCGACAACGAAACCATTTCAAAATACTAGAATACTTTTGTTCCATACAGGAATCAAGAATAAAGAGATTAATGTCGAATCAATGTCGAACAATGTCGGACAATGTCGAATCGATATCGCGTTCAATCAGATCAATCTGGTGCGTTTAACCGATCAAGGGCGTTTTACTACGATTATGGTATATGGTTTAATAAGAATTAGCAACAAACTGTGACACCTATAACGATTATTATCAGGTCATTATTACGTCTCGGATTGATTTTTGTTTGCGTTGTGAACCAGATTTATTTAGGCTGTTTGACCTTTGCTTTTTTTCAAATAGAACTGTGCAAAATAAATATTGTCAAAAATAGCTATTAAACGAGAATCAACAGAAATGGACAAACAAATAAGAATAGATAGAAATGTGCACTGTCCAGAAATAATCAGCGACACAAAAGTTTACTAAAACAGTGGAAAAATAATAAACTGAAACACGGTAGTAGTGAACAAAAATAATGATAATAAAGCAATGAAACAATGACCAGAGGGAAAAGAAGTATGTCCGGTGTCCTTGACCTTGCAGGTCATCGACCCCACGGTTCGAAACAGATTTTTGTCCGGCGGCCATAACTCGTCGGATTACACGTTCGAAGGCAATCAGCGAATGAGATTCGGACAAAAACAATCGATGGTCATGAGGCGGTGTATGTTTCATTTTCCGTCGGATGTGTATTGATTGCTGTTTCAAATTCGACTGCAGCGATCACGCCCAGTAATCCAATAGATAAACATCGCCCTGTGATGTCTCGATCCTGAAGCGAATCCTCCGGAGGGTCGAAGGATTAGAGTAATCGTTAAACTAGTAATCAAACGCAGCCATACACGGAACCGTGTAGCTTCGGTTTCAAATTACAGTGCTCCCGTGTGCCCTATGTTCCGCTGGATCCTCGGCGAACATAAAGCCTGTTCATTCTTGATGATCCCTGTTCATTCTTTGGGACATTGGAAGAATCGTCAACGATTCGATTGTTTACACCTGTGCCGTCAGAATCAATTATTGTCGAGTGTAATTGCGACGATCGAAATGTTATGTTGTACGTGCAGATTGCGACTCTAGGTCAAGAGTATCTAGGTTCGGTGTTTAACGATTGCAAACAATTGCATTTGCATGCAACTAATTTCAATGTAATTGATTCGAATTATTCTGTCACTACGTTGTCAGTGTTGATAGTTATCGTGACGATAAAATATTGCAGATGGTTTGCACACGGTATGCGTAGGTTGAAACTCTAAGTCAAGAGTATCTAGGTTCTATTTTTAATCACTGTAAGATAAAGTGCAGCCGTAGATGCAGCTCCCGTGCAATCCACTGTCCTGCATACATGAAATAAATATTTAAATTCTGAGTTCACAGTCGATACCTCATAAAACACCAGCTACGGATACTCAAGGTGACAATCGTAAATCAGTCGTTAAGAAAGAGATGGCGGTCGTCGACGCAAGATGAACGACGGCGGAATTCTTGCGACAAAACGTGAAAAAATTGCAGTGATGAAATATCTATTCGAAGCTTTATTAAACACTCTCTAACAGCCACTCTTCGACCAATTTTTGTTCGGGAAAATTGCTGTGAAGCGGAAATGTGTTTAATTTTGTTGAACAATGAAGTGCTTCTTTTTAATGCAACGTTTATATTCTATGGTAAAGCTGCGTGAACTCTTTCAGTCCTGAAATGAGAAAATTGTGGAACGTTATGGGCGATGCATTATGTGATAAAATTGAATGAATTTCTTTAATAACTATTCTACTGAAATACCTTTATGATTTTAATAATCGCAAATCAAAAAATTCTTTTCATTTTCAAAAATCTTTCGTATATTAGATTCGTAAAGGAATTTATTCATATCACATTCTTGAAATTTTAACACCCTCAAACCTGTTTCTTTGACATAATCATATTCACCTCCTGTAAAATCAAAATGAGATAGTTTCGTCATATATTTATTCATTATTTATATATTCTCCCGACATTGCTATACTTGTCATTATATTCTGTAGTTACTAGGAACGATTCTGGAACGTTAATACATTCAAATTAATTATTATTTTTAAAAATGACTAGAAATGAGAATTTATAGATTAATTGATGCAGATACATGAGAAATCACAATTAAATCATAAAACAACGCAAATGACTAAAAAACAAGATGAATAAGAATACAGCAGAATTTAAAAATACTTTTAACAACCATCAGGGATTTCAGACTATAAAATAAGAACTGAGTGCCCAACCGTGTAAAAAATATTAAAAGGTCGTTTTCCTCTGATGTAGGATACGTTAAACGAAATATTTCTTGTTACTGACGGCTTCAAGATTGCTCTCGGAGACATCATCACCGATTATCAGTGCTCGACGAAATTACCGGAGAAAAATATTCTTTATCGCAGCCATAAACGTCGAGATTTACCATCCACCTGGCACACCGTATCAGAGCATCCTGCTCCAACTGGTTCGCGCGGATCACCGATCCTCATTCACGGCTCACCGTTCGTCCCACTGACCCTGTACACGCGAACGGTACCCAGAGAATAACCCTAACCCTCCCCGCCACCCTTCCACCTCGACTCATTTCCCGAAAATGAAAATAGCAAACCCCTCTAACCCTTGATCCCCAATTCGGTACTTTCATCTTTCTGTTCGCCAGCGAAAAAAGAGGAGGAAGAAGAGGAGGAGGAGGAGGAAGCTTTCTGCAGGCTCCTGTTCAGAAGTGTCGAATTCGGTCCGCGTCGTTTCACCTCGCGATGACGATGCAACTTCTCGGAAACTCCGGTCGCAGTTCCTCCGATCATTCCGTTTGCCGGATCATTTGCCAACGTGTCTCTGCGTTCGGACAACCCGGCCACGACGGTACACCGCTGCCTAGCCCAACTTCCGGTAGCTCTCGGCCGCCATCTTACTCGTTCAGGTTCGAACCGGATGCCAGCCTGCTGTTAAACGCTGTGCCGAACCGGAAGAATGGGGCCTCTGATGGTCAAAGGTACGCGGACCAGGACTTTTAAAGAGGAAGTCGGCGGAGCGGATGATCCTTCAAGGTCGTTGCAAGGTCATGTGTGCTTAAGTATGCTGTAAGTGGTTTATCGAAGAGGTGGGGTCGTTGGGGAAACGATAGCGAGGCTGGCTACGGTCGAAGAAAGAGAAAAATCGCACTTTCAAGTCCTCAGACGCCATTTTCTCTTTTGAGTAATAATCTAAATATGATATTCTCAAATGTAATGTTCCTATTATTTTACAGATCGCATTTTTATATTGACAGAGCGTTGAAGTTTAACGACACCCGTTTTGAGGTTCAAAAAGCCCTGCGTGGGTTGGAAAAACTTTATTAAAAATTTGACTTTATTAAATTTTTTATTCGACACGTTTTTTAAGACCGTTGCATTAGCTTCTTCGATCCGTCTGCTGAAAGTTTTCTACTGTAAATGCGCATTTAAAATGTTAGAGAATAGATTACATTTAGCAGAATAAAAATTGTATTTATTCTAGAAAAAGAAATTATTATTTATACAAAGGAATGTTTTCTTTGCCGGACGTTTTGTTGGGTATTCTCACTCTTCCTTTCGGCCGATGCCAAGTCGATCAATTTTGGCGTTGTTTCATAAAGTAGCGGAGGGGGCAGGCAACTTCCGCGATATAAAAGGATCCTGCGGAGGATCCTTCGATAAGTTTTTTGAAGGGACGATGACACGTCGCAAAGGAGTATCCCGGTCTTCTTATACTTTCTTGTTTACGCTCGGAGAGAGACGGTGAGACCTGCTAGTGGAAGAACTTTTTTCCGCCGATCAAAGAAACACAAAAGCAGCCTCGTGGTCGAATATATTCGATTAATATACCCGGTGATCAACGAATTGCCACTATTCAACTAATTTTTCTTTCAAATATTTTCAATACCTCCAATCGACAAATTTGAAACCTTCAACACTAAATTAAATAACAGCATAAAATTGAGTACGAAAATTTGTTTTAGAGGTTAAGTCTTCAAGTTTCAAGTATTCAACAAGAACAACAAGGTGAAAATACTATCTTCAAGACTCATCCATTTGAGTCTCATTACCAAAGGAAATTGCAGTTTTTCATTTTTTCTCAGGCGGTGACCCATCCCAGCAGGGACCGCGACCGAACTAACTTAACCTTTCCGTTCGAAGAACCTCACGACTTTCATGCAGCACCAAAACGACCCACATTTGGTCTCATTACAATAACTCTAAAACCCTCAACATAAATCTCCCATCAAACGACGCAAAACTAGGTTGTCTTCAAGAATTTCTTACGTGGAAACCAGATGACGAAGAGGTGCAAAACTTTCTGGAGTATATTCGGGTAAGATTCAATATCGTGGGAAAATTTTTATAGCGTAATACATTCAATAGTGCTTACTATATGAAATGATCAAGTTCACCTGTGCCTAGGGTTGTACATGATCTGCTTCTTCTCGGGACCGCGATATTCATCGGTCGTTCGAGACATCGATGAATTCCGGCGATTGGACGCCGGAGAACGCTCAATTAGGGGTTTCGAGGTACCGCTGAATGTAAACGACGCGCATTATAGTCGACGAAGCGGTATCGGCCGCCGTGAGAGCCGCTCTTTCGACAGAAACCGGATGTGTACGTTTAATTGGGCCTTCGCGAATGCATTCGCGACCACATTCCTTGTGAAACGCGGCGCTCCATGTTCGATTTCTGGTTTCAATTTACCCGGCGGCGCGATTAAAACGCGCTCGCACCGCCACGAAAAATTCCGGTCGGCCGTGAATTGCAAACGCTCGTTGTTATTCCGTGCTGGCCCGACCCGATCGCCATAACTCCGACCAATAAATGAGCGCTACTACACGACGTCTCGACATAATACGATCTTGTTTGACACCCTCGGTGAAATCTTTTCTCTGAATTGGTACAGAAGTAATGAAGAATTCTTGTGACGACTAGCTTAAATATTGAATAATTTACCATTTTTTCATATTTTTAGAAGCGCGCTAAAGCAAATCAATTTTAATCGATCGCGAATGTTAAACGAATTAGTGAACTGGACGGATATGAAAGATAGAGTGAAATACAAATTCTTTGCGGACAAAACGACTATTCAGGATTCCAATACCGGTCCAATCAATTTATTTAATAATTGAAAGCGGAAGGAGGAAAATGTCGAGCTTGCGGTCGGTTTATGTCGGGAGGATTAACATGGACGCTCCTCGGAATTGCTTGCGATCCAGAAAACTGCAGATGGAATGAATTTGATTAATTTTCAATAGCGGGACCTAGTTTCCTCTTCATCCGCGCGATGGAGTATTATAGTGATTGCCGGAGGTATTCGATACAGAATGCGTAGTAACGAATTCGTGAGAACTTAGTCCGATCAGAACAATGATAAAAAAAAATGTAAAGTGGTACCAAACCAATAAGATAAAAATCCTACCAGCAGTGAAATAAAAGAATGAACAGAAGTGGACAGAAAAATAAGAAAAATGATTATGTCAATGTGATAAATAATAAACAAAACAATGCTGAAACACAGTAAAATGGTACTGAAAGAATAAAACAAATAAATCAAGGCAGTGACGGCACCGCCAATCATTAAATGAAAGAATAAATTGACAAATATGAACCAAAAAAAAAAACGAGAAAATGGGGTAACAAACATTCGCACTGAACATTATTCAACGAAGCTTTGGTCCTGGCAAATTGAGATTGAGCAGGCGGCCCAATTGTGCCAATTCCCAGCCATCATCGTTACCATGAATCTGTTTACGTTCGCTTTAATGGCGTCCGACTGTCCGCCAACGCTGAAAACTGCCGGTCGTCCTGTCGCGCGTGCAAAATTTTGCAAAATGTCGACCAGCTCCAGGAGTTCCTTCGCCATGGAAACTTTTATTCCCCTCCGTGGACGATCAGTATGCAGAGCGACCGCGTCTGCGCGCACAAAACTGCCGCGCAATGATCAGATTTATGCGCGGCCGAGCTCCGCCGGGCCAAACTTCGACCCATAAAATGGTACGTTACGATCATCGGAGTCACCTTAAACTTGATTTAGATCGATCCTCAGGATGGGGATATCGGTTTCGAGGTTTTCCGTGCCGGAAAATACTCCCCCCGCGTTCTCTTTATAACCTGTTAACCGGCGGAGACGAATTATCTTGTCACTTTGTACGCCATTATGGCGCCCCGAGCATCTTTCATTTTATTCTCCGGAGATTTTTACAGTTCACTGCGCTGAATTTCAATACCCCCATCTTGTGAAATACGTTATGATTTTTGCAGGTTGATGGGTAAATTTTTATCGATTTTACCAGAAAGTAAAAATAATTATTTTTGATCTTTTCGCTGAACTATCAATTTACGCGAATTATAATGAACTGTCAGATGAGTTTTGTCTTTTCATTGAATGTCAGATAATTTCGCAAACTTGAGTGCTGTGATGCAAATATTTCATTTAGATTTGATTTAAATAATATTGAATTATTATTCAATGTGGGTGGAGGGAGTAAGTATAGCGTTTTGAATGTAAAAGGCAAGGTTCAATAGGTTACTATTTATTATTTGAATGTATAATCACAATTCTTGTGAACATATTTTTCTCTTAAAAAATACGCCATCGAATTCGATCGTTCGATCGAATGTTACAAGGAGATCAATATACAACACTGTACAATAGATAGAATCAATCCTAATCCAGCAAGGAATTAAGCGTAAGCATTTGACTTGGCTCTGAAACCATGGTGGTTATTCGAAAAACCGTCGTTCAGTTCTACTCAGCCTGGGATTTAACACCTGGAAAGAATTATGAATGAAAATAGAACATAATCATTGCGAAAACTTACGTTTAAGAATAGGGAAATTGAGAAATATCCAATATTTTAATTTTTAAGCAGGTATCGGTACTGGTAGTGTCAAAATTATTAGTTTTGGAATTTCTAAATTAATTGTTAAATTTACAGTGAAGTTCATGCTATTACAAAGTTCACAGAAAATTATTTGCTATGTACATTTATATATATATATTCATTAGAAATATCTGCACAGAGGAAATGTTATCTCAAAGGACATTTAATCTCATGAACCGGTTATGTTCTCTAACGACGAACTTGTCTTGAAGGGAAATGTCAAAGGGTAGATCTAACAATTGAGTTTAAACTAAACTCGATTCTACCTAACATTTCACACACGTCTACAGAATTTATACTGAACATTTCCATATGAATTAATGTATTACAGTAAACTCCATTCACACAGTCCATCAAAATTAAGAATATATACTTGACTAAAAATTTCTAAAGGTCTACACAAATAATTGAATTCTCTCGAGCAGAATTTCGAATATCAAGCTTTTTGGAACTCCGGATAAACAGTTTCTCGAATTGATTAAATTTTTGCAATAGGACCTCTAAATTTCAATTCTCATAACACCCTATGCATATAACCTATTGAATCTTCCGGACGGGATTTGAAATACGAATTTTTCCAAATTCTACGATGAATATGTAAGTGACCTATATTCCTGGAATTGGGGGATAATGTAGACGTTTATATACCGGCCGTTCTTCCAGAAATAATGTATGTCAGCAATCAGCATATTTCGCGGATCGTACCAATAAATATTGATGAGAATTCATTTTGGGAGCGGAGACGGAGCGCAAAACAAGTGTACCGAAGATTTTCAATTTACCTGGATATGGTTCGATACACCGTAGTAAGGAAAAATGCCACCGAGGATGTAGCGGTAGTATCCGTTGTGCCTAATTCGATATTCACCCTGTCTGATGTCCTCCGGGACTTGCCACGTAATTTTCACCTGACTCGAGCCGAGAACTACCGACGTCCTCTTCCATTCGAACCTGTATCGACGGTGTCAACGGTACATTTACTTCGGTATTCATTCATCATCGTTGCCCGAAAAGGACAGTTTTTGACATTACGATCAGTATCAGTTGTCAAAAAATATTATTTTTGATGTCCATCAATCTTAACCACACGATTCTTTTTTTTTTTGTGAAGGCAGAAACGACTGACTATTGCAGTGTACAAATAAATCTTTATAATTACTCTGATTTAGGTATAATATTTTTCGACCATTCGTTGCACTGTCGCAGAACAAAATTCACACACAGCAAAGTCTTGATCTAAGCCCCATTCTCGGGTCCGTGTTGTGACGTAGATCGTGTAGACAAGGGCGGCACTTGTAAATAAACAAAGAAGGCGGGGCATACTCCTCAGTGGAGGGGATAGGCGAACTGACTAAGATCGTGTAGCTCCGTCCGGCTTAGATCAAGACTTTACTGTACGTACCAATTTTTCTATAACTCATTTTTACTAAAACATTGTACATTGCACACCAAATTTTCGCAAATACTGTCTATTTTAGAAAGCAATAATTCACTAAAAACAGCCAACTAAAGTTCAAAAGGGACGGACAATTTTAAATAAAGATATTCGCGCAAGAAACTCAGTTTTCGATTTGTTTCTGGAACGAAACGTGATTGAATCGAATAAAACGTTGTATGAATAATTAATAACCGTGTCGCACTTCGATAAATCATTCAAAAAATCCTGGAAATAAATACGAATATCTGATGAGAATAAGTAGTAAACGAATGGTGCATTTCACCTAATTAGGAAACTGGTCCTGGCGATTGCCGTATAATTAACGGCCAACAGAAAAATATGCAATTCTTGCGAAATGAAATATCGAAATAAATGGATGGCAGAAAGGGAGGAGTATAAACGGTTGATATTTTTGTTTTAATGTTCCCAGGAACGTATTCGATCGGAGGAAATGCATTAATATTGATGTCTGCGCCGATACCATGAATATAGATTGCATGATAAACGACGGATTTTACGTACCTGGTTTCCCAGTTGGCATCTGTTGCAACGGGCACCCACACTTCGTCGTCCGTCAGCCTCTCGACCGTCAGGAACGTGTTCTCCGTCATCAAATTGTTACGCGGGTGACCGGAAATCTGCGCAAAACGGATGCGAATATTTACTCACTAAATAGACCAAAATAGAATTTCGCTTTGCCGTCCTTTTTTTTCCATTCGCAAAATCTTATTTTCCGTCCCGTAAATTTAGGACCGATGCACCGCGACTGTTCGAACTCCGCTGTTCGCAAAATAAATTTTGTTTTTTTTTCTTCTGGGTCGGATGTTTACATCATCGAAACAAATTTCATTTCACTATTTTTTTTTTTTTTATGAAAGACATTGCTACGAAAATTCTAGAAATCGATGAACGGACCAGCGCAATATTCTTCAAATATCTTTGCACAATATTTTTACAAAATTTGTCTCTACAGGAACACTAAAAATAAATTAATGCGCGACCGACGTTGCAAATTCTGATATCGTCGAGAATAATTTCTGATACTTCTATTTATTGTTACAAAAATTCTGAAACAAATTAACGAACGACCGATGCTGCAAATATTTGTTTGGTCTATGTTTTTCAAAGCCGTCGCTACAAAAATTCTAGAAACAAATCGCATTTGAGTTAGAGCTGTTTTTAACGTGCAGTCTTCGCAGAAACAGTAATAATCTATTTTTCTTATTTTGGTGTTCCAATTTCAGCTGAACATACGTTCTCTAAAATACAGTATTACATTGAATACGTTCATACATTTTTTGGAGCCATCCAAATGAGACCGAAGATTAGTTTCAACGTGTTAAATTGACTTTATGCTTCGCTGTTTATTGACCGATAAATTTCCTGGATCGATAAATTTCTAGGCGGACGGTTGCACTGGTGTTTCGAATGCAGATGTCTCATTTGCATGGTCACAAGAGAAATTCGCATCGAGCCGAATCGAATATCCGCCGGGAATTGGGTGAGTGGGTTTGCGTAACGTGGGTCGACAGCAACGTAGTGGGTCAAGGCCGTCGACCCGAGTGTTCTCAGATAAAGGGAAAACCTATATCGGTCGATACTCACGAAAACGGCTGAGACTGTGTCACCGGGCTTCGCTATTTTCTGCGGCTGCTTGATACAATCGCCGAAATTCCAGCCCCATTTTGGCGTGTCGTACAGGACGGGTATGACGAAACTCAGCAAATTCTTTTTCCCTAAATCGGGGGGCGAGGGGCCGGGCTCCACCTCCTTTTTCTAAAAAAGAACATACAAGAAGTATTAAACCACCGAATATCAAAATAAAACGTCCGAAAAATGTCCCGCAGATTTTTACAGAACACTTAGAGTCACCGCGTCTAAGACATTAATAAAAGGAAACATTAAAACGTCAATTAAAAATGAAACGTCTGAAAAATGTCCCGCAAATTTTTACACAGAGATTATTCATGGCTGGTACGTTAATAAAGGAAATCAAAGAAAAATTAAAACATCGAATAAAAATAAAATGTACTGGCCCCGTAAATTTTTGTAGAACATTACGTTATTTATGTCTGACGCATTCATAAATGAAATGGAAGGATCAATATAAACCGTATTGAAATTGAAAAATATCTTTGTTGAAAATTGCAGAATATGTTACTCACGGAAACAGCAGCAGTCACCAGTTCAGTGAATTGTTTCAAGTAAATGGTGAGAGTGTGTGGCCCATATATCGTGGAAGCACCCTCGTACCTCTGAATCTGGAAAATATTGAACAAAATTGTGAAAGAATTGCAGCAATCACGCACAAAAATGTTGAAAATATTCTTGGCTATTTTACGATCGGAATAAATCCGGAATTTTAAGTGTCGCATTTACTGCGAGCGCGCGCAATAATTCCTAAAAGCATGCTCGACAAATTTGAGATCGTGATAAATCTGGAAATATAAATTGCGCACCGAATAAAAATTCTAGCAAGCACAGGTACTAATTTCGATAAATATCCTCGACGATTTTGAGATCGTAAGAGATCTCGAAACATAAATTCGACGTTTACTAAAAGATCTTAGCGAGCACGTATAATAATATTAAGATATACCCGAGATAAACACGAGCATTAATTTTGAAAATATTCTTGGCAATTTTACGATCGTAATAAAGTCAATTTTTAATAACACACTGACCAAAGAATTATGTCAGGTAACGTTAACAATTTCTAAACATATTCTTGACAATTTTGACGCAGTATTCTGGTCAATTATTTTCTGTTGCAGGAAAAGTTTAACGCGTCCTTTCTGTTTGCGCTTTAAGGATGTTATGCTCTTTCCTTCGGTTCACAGTGCGTTAACCCGCTAATCGGTCCTAATGCGAAGAAAATGGCTGAAATCCGGCGCGACGGAAATGAAAAACGATTCTATGTTTTACTTGATATTCCTCCGGCGTGGCGATGTAATCGCTGTATGTGTTGCAGAGGCCGGCGACTATGACGGAGGTTTCGTCGTCGGACGCTTCATTCATGACCGTTTTGATAGCCTCTCGCAATCTTCTTCCGGACATTGTTGTGAATTCGCCTGGCACACCGGCGATTACTACTCCGCCGATCAGAGCGACCTGCGTCGACACCACTCTCGGCTGCCATTCATACGGCACTGTCATCTGAAAAATGCCCCGGATACCCATCAATCAATATGACTGCTTCAGGAGCACGCGGAGATTCAATGGCGAACTTTCCGGGCGCGAATTCGTCCAAAGAAAATCCCGCAAAAACAATAACTGAATTCCAACTAGCTCCATCCGCGATGCTACTACAATTTTGTGGACGAGGAACAGACTCGAACGACAGAAATAGATAATTTGTTCTGCTCGGCACAACACTAAGGGGAGAGATCAATTTTTCACATTCAAGATTTTATCAAATCACGCTAAGAAACAGTTGCAGTTGGAGCTTGTAATTCAAAAATTAAACTCCACATTTTTGCCGAGGAACACGCGTCTGGAACTAGTCTGGAAGATCAAAAATGGTTTCTACTTTCGTATTCTACAATCTTTTAAACAAAAGAATTTCTACGTCGATTTATTCAGTAGAGCGATTCGTTTACGTATGTGCCACGAGAAAAGAGAATTAATATTTTGACGAATGAATTTTTGTGACTTACATACATGACAAAATCAGGTGTCAAATTTGAGTGTTTCTAAAAATCGTTTCTACTTTCGTGTTTTACAATCTTTTAAACAAAAGAATTTCTGTGTCAATTCATTACGTATGTGCCGCGAGAAAAGAGAATTAATACTTTGACGAATGAATTTTTGTGATTTATATCAAATCAGGTCTGACAAAATCAGGTGTGAAATTCGAGTGTTGAAGAACGGTTCCAGGCAAATATGTTTCGCAATCTTTCAGGAGAAGAGAATACATTGCGCAGATTTGAATAGATGGGACTCCGCTCGAAGAAAAATGATTTATTCCGAGTGCCCGGGACGAAGAGGAAACTTTTTCCACGGAACTTACACGTCCAGTGGCCAGCAAAATCGGTTTCGCGCCATGACACTTGATATCCTCCTTCGTGGGGACCGCCAATAAGTTTCTAACCGCGTTCCACAGAGGATTGGCGGTGGTCGTGCCTTGCTCGAACGCGAACGATCCCGGTCCATCGGTCGTTCCTGCCGCGAAACTGTATCCCATTGCGGGCAGGCAGCCGTGGACCTGTGAACGGAAACAACTGCTCGAACAACACAATATCACTGCGACAATAGTCCCATAAAATTCCTCTTGAAACGCCGTTAAAACGGCACAAATTATTCCAGTACTCTGTCCAAAAAGGTCATGAGATTACATGGATAAAACTCGGACATTTATCACGAACGAATTGTGTGCATCCTGTACAAAATTTAGTAGTAAAGACTGCTGTTATAAATATTATTATTAAACGCTTGTGTTGACAAGTGTAATTAGTAGCACCTTTTTCGATGCATCCTCAGTCCCCCGACTGTTTACTTTATATTTGTCACAGCCGATAAGAGTCCCAGAACTATCCCCACTGCTGAGAGACCTTGATCGCCTCTAGAGCTTTCCTTTTGACGTGGATCAAAGAATAGTATCTCCTGGCCGATATATGCCCCTGGCTAGACCCGTATTTTGGATTAATATCGAGTAAAAACTGTAGTATAATTCTAACGTCGTCTTTAAACTAAAAGATTCAGACTGAACAAATAGATACAGTAAATTCTCGATGTATGTCAACAACACGGGTCTTGTTGATATCTTGTTATGTCTACCCGTGTTATGTTTACACTCCTCAGCGTCCGAGGCCTCTCGAGCTTCAAGGCACCTCACGGGGTACACTCCGCGGTGGTGGGGACAATTCCGCGACGTTTGTCATCTAGGCCTTGGCGACATATATAGAGAAACCACTGTAATACAGACCATATATCAGTAAAACCAGTACCGATATCAGTAAAATTTATTTAGATCCCTCTCGAAAAAGTTTTATACAGTCTCTCTGTAAAGACCAGAGTGCACCAGTGAAGGACTAAAATTACTACAAGCGAAGCATCAAGTCTCCATGTAATTTCTGTATGTAGCAGACAGTGCTAAAGATTGTTCCCAGTGAAGAAATTGGTTTTAATTTTACAGGAATCGAAAGGATCGAATGCCGTCACCTTGTATGGGAAATATTGGAGAAGAATGTTAAGGGCTCGTAGATTCGCGATAAGGTAGAGTGACTACATTACCGTCAAAAAATGGTTTTACGTGCCTCAAGTTTTCGTCCTTACAGAAGAAGTAAGTAATCAATTAAAAATGCATATCACCGTGTTTGTACATGTCTTTGCTACGTCTGTATAGAGTCTTTTTTTCGATAAGGTAGAGTGACTACATTACCGTCAAAAAATGGTTTTACGTGCCTCAAGTTTTCGTCCTTACAGAAGAAGTAAGTAATCAATTAAAAATGCATATCACCGTGTTTGTACATGTCTTTGCTACGTCTGTATAGAGCCTTTTTTTCGATACGAACACTAAATCTCTCAGAATTAAGAGAATCTCTCAGAGGCAGCCATCTTGTGACGTCATACTTGCTTCAGAATTCGAATTTACTGCCGAATATTACAAATTACTCCACGATGAGGTAGAAATTCGCAAGTTGGCCTCCATACAGACGTAGATTGGACTTTTAGAAAACACAATTGACCACTTATAAAATGCTCGTTGCAATATTGAAGCGGCAGTTTGTCTAGATTTTGACCCTTGCATAAGTAAACTTAAAGTTAAGACCTGTTGGATCAAGACCAAGACGGATTTTAAGTCTGTGTCCGAAGGCTGTGAATGGAAATTACTAATTGAAAAGTCGCGTGACCATTCCGAACCCTTAAGGGAAACGCGTCTCTCACCTCCTCGACGGTGTTGGTGGTCTCGTTGTAGAATTCGGCGGTCTGTTCCGGCATGTCGACATACCGATGCACCACTCGGACTGGTCCGGTCACTTCCTTGGCGCCGCCGGAAATCCACAGCCTCTGCAATCACCCGACAACGGAACATGAATATGGAACACGGAAGACGAGTGGAGACGCGAGAGAACAACGGGACACGCGGCCCGCATATACAAAACAACCCGGCCAGCCACGAAACGCGTCCGCCTCGGCTGTTTCTCTTCATGCCGCTGCATTATCATGCTAATCGTCTCGCTCTCGAAACTGTCGGAGGCCTCGTCGCGTCACGGTTAAAGAGCACATGCTAATCATGCCAGGGATGCCGCGTTCCACCGAACCGGGGAAGTCAATTGCGCGTGATAAATCCTGCGAGCACGTCCGGAATCCTTCGGAAAATGTGTGTAATCCTTGCGAATTTGTTATCTTTACTCGACGAAAAAAATCACGCGTGTGCTTCACATACAAATAAATATGTGTGTAAAATCTCACTGCAAAAGGTTCGACAGTTTTCGCGGAAAAAATTCGTGGAGCATGGCCTCGGAAACCAGAACACCCCCTACAAATCCTGTTCTTCCAAAGATATCGTAAAACTATTGTTTAAATTCACAGTTTCGCAAATTTACGCAACAAGTCGTAGGTTTTAAAATTGCTTGTTTGCTCGCCCTAAATCCTGTAAACAGCGAGAGTTGTCTTTCTCTTTCGCTCTTGGAATGGCGTCGTTGTTCGCTCGTCTTCTTCGGCTACTTCCGGCATTCAACGCTCACGTGCCTCGATAAAGGGGATGAAGATTAATGAATTGACCCTCGTTACAACGGAATTCGGAGGACCCCGAACTCTCCCTCGGGAAACGGCACCGATAAAACGGATTCCTGCGGGACGCTTTTCCCTGGTTTCTTCGACGGGTTTTAATTTACACGTTCCTGCGGCTGAATTAGGGAACTGTGGGAAGCTTCCTGTTTGTTGATCGCGGAAGGACCCTGCCGAGGAACCTAGCAGAGGTCCCGAATTCGAAATGTGCGATCGATCGACCGCCGATGCTTATTATAATTTGATATTCCCCTTACGGAGCGTTTTGAAGCCGGTACGAAATCAAATTCCTCTTCGTGGTTTTATTCTCGATTAATGGTTACAGCATTCTGTACTCTGCTTTTCCGAACCGTTGCCCTTTGTGTTTAATAAATTCTTAAACATTGCGCTCGCAAATGAACGAATAATTGCGTTAGATTTTTGTACAGATAATCTGAAAAATATGCAACGAAAATATTCTAGGTCAAACGACATGTTCAGATTCCGAGAATAACTGAGTTGTAGAGGGTAAAGTAAATTGCGAGGATGTGGACGTCACTTATCCGTGACAATAGCATCCAACGCGTTAAAACACCATTTTATCCAAACTGATTTCTTGTACGGGATCAGCAAGAACTTTACAAACGGATATCGAACCCCAGAAGAAACAGGGTATCCATAAAATTTCCAATAACATTAAAGCAGCACCCTATCCCGTTGAAGGAACCTTCGAAACTCCCCTATCGGGGGGCGATACGGCCGATCGGCCTGCTCTCGTAGATCGCAATCGGGATCACGATCGGACGGAGAGGCGTTCCTTGACATTAATCGTCGCCCATTTCCTCGGGAATCCGGCAACCGTCGTTCGCTGACGTAAATCTTTGCTATTAATAAGCCTGGTCGGTCCCTCGGCGGTCTTGACCGCGCGCGATTGCAGCGCTCGCTCGAGCGATCAAGCCTACACGCGAAGATACACTACCGTACACGAGGGAAAGCGGCAGGAAGGTAGTGTTGCGTGTGCATGGAGATGAGATCCGGGGATACGACACTGCGAGACGAAGATACACGCCGGGATCGATGGCGGCCGAAGCAGCTCCGATCGAAACGGGGGCGAAACATGACACTTATCCCAAACATTCCTCTGAAAGGAATCCATAACTGAAGATTGTCTGCTATTTGAGTTCAGGATATCAGTGACTGAACTGCAAATTAAGCTTCATTCAAATAAAAATTAGACATTAAACTTTGTTCATTAAAATTTTGTGCATCGATTGCAAAATGCGGGAACTAAATGAGAAAATTGTTTTCTTCCTTTTCTTTGTAATGTTCTATGTATATTCTGTACAATATTCTATATGAAATTAATCCTTCTACTATTTTAAATTTCAGCTATTCGTTTTTGCTAGAAATGAACAAAATTTGCAGTCCACAGAAGGTGAAAATAATTTTTCCAAAGACACTTGCTCGACTTGTCATTGGACTGCTGATTTTATGTATTTGTGACAAAAATGCATCAAATGAGAAACACTGAAAAAGTTTAAAGATTGGAAAATATTGTTATACTTTTTTTAGCTTGACAAAATTATTACTGAAGAAAATAAATGGTTCTAGTATTTAGCATTGAAAGCAGACGATTTTTATTTCGCGGTATAGTTATAACATTTATGGTCCCCGGGTGAAAGGGAAGCCAGTTTGGTGTGCCTGAGAGCAAAATGGGGTTGAAAGGAGAGTGACACTGCCGAAGGATTGGGGCCGACGCAGTAGTACAGCCTCGAATTGTGCGGACAGTGACATGACGTATCGGTTCGGGATCGATTTCCTAGGGAATCCTGTGTTGATTAATTTTTTCTGCTTTACCTGTGAACCTGTCCCCCTTTTCTTTTTATAGAATTCATTTTACAGAATTCACAGAATGGAATTCATTTTCGCCAGAAGTTCCCGATTCAAACAAACTTCTCCGTAATGTATTTAATTTGCAACGCCCTCCGCCTTCCGGTGCCAATTAAAATCAATTCGTTCTGTTGAACAAAGAAGCCTGTCAAGTTAACAAACACCTACCGAGAGTTCAAATATCAATAATCGATCGAGAACCGTCGCAAGCACCATTTACCGGACGCGAGATTAATTTGAGTCAGGCAAGAAGCTGTGTGATTACATCACTATTTCCGTAGCGAGAAGAACGCTTAATTAGGGGACGAAAACATTTCGATAATTAGCTGAAAATATTAGTCGTTCCGACCATCCTCAGAAATAAATTAAAAATCAATCAAGACTCAATTCTGTACGCAATAAAAGATGCATGTTACTCTCTGTAGTACAATTCTCACAAATAAGTTGAAAATTACTGCACAGTAAACGACGTGTGTAATAATACAATTTTCCCAAATAAATTAAAAAATCCTTGCACAGTAAAAGACGCGCGTCTCTCTCTCTCTCTCTCTCTCTCTCTCTCTCTCTCTCGAAGTGTGCCTCTCTCTCAATCTTGCACGTGTTCTAATTAAGATAATCCCGCGTTGATAGACAATTTAGATTAACCCAACATTACTCAATCTCGTTACCCTATGCATCACAAGTTGCATGCATCATCGAGACAGTGCACGTCAGAGCGCATCCCTTCTCTGCTCGATCCTCTAAAGCGAAAAATGAAGTTAAAAAAATTCCCATATATCCTTCAAATATTTACCGTCATTACAAAATCCGTCTTGTTTCCGAAGAAAACTTTTGCCTCCGCTGCAAATAAATTTTTAATCGAACCTTCCACCCCCCAGCGAACGCGTCCCAGTTGCAGAAGTTGCAGATCGCAAGCGTGTCCTTTTCCTCGAGCTTCCGCCCGAGCTCTCGCCGCAGAAGGAGGCACGAGCCGAATAAGCTTTCGTCACGGACCCTCCATTAATTATGCAGAAACGTTTGCCGCACGCAGAATCGCATCCGTAATGAACTGGGAGCTGGCGAGTTCTTCTGTTCACACGAGTCCTCCCCCCTCCCTACCCCTCCCAGTTATTACCTAGAAGTGACTTAAACCTTCCTGCGATCGGCATTGAACCGTTTAGCGTTTTTTCCCCGATTGTTTATCGGCGTCGTAACGATTCGATCCAGTCATCGTTCGAGGAAGAAGGTCGTTTGTTGCTCGTTCGAGGACTCGGTGGATCCGCTCCGCTTCCTTCTCGAAGCTTCCTCGGACTACTTAAAAAACCACCTAGCGAACTATTAATTGAAGGAAAACAGAGCTCGTTGTTTGGCATTTAAAGTGTCGGCAACTCTTGACAAATTATGTTTCTCTGTTGGGAACTGGGGTAATCTCCAGTTCGAACAATTTGACACAGAAGTTCAATTTCTGGACAAGTGAAATTTTTATTTCATTGTATATTTGTTTGTATTTTTATCTTTCTGGTTGGAGGAATAATTGAAGCTGAAGTTGTTTATATTGTTTATTATATTTTAAGCGCTTATTATGAGATTCTGTCTGGTGTCTTTAATTTCGTGTAAATTTTGTTCATACTAGGAACCGTTTAACCAGGATTTATAGTATTCTATTTATATTTAGAATGAAAAGAATCTTGAAGAGGAGATAAGAAATTTTTCACACGTAAAACGCTCATAAAACACATAATGTCTCATAAAACAGTCTATGATAATAGGCGCTTCCATAAGGAGTCACACTATAGCAGTAATAATTTTCCATTTATGGCGTGTGTGGGTTTGTAAAATTAATAGTATTTTCCTTTTATTAATACCACGTGGATTCTTCCGATGGAAGAAAGAAATTTTGGTCTCAATCGTACTTCCACAAATCAATCTGGTAAAAAATAAGAATCTCTATAGCCGCCTGCTCCTAATGCAGATGCTCATAAATTCTCGGAATATTTCTACTGTTTCAAATTATACCAACTCATATTTGAAATTCATGAAATTCGCAATTTAGTCATACAACTCGTTTAACGTAAAAACAGTGCAAATGGAAACAGTTATGACAATGAGGAATTAAGTAAAAGTTCTATAAAACACTAATTCTAAGTTTTAAATTCTAAGTCCCAAAATTATTTACAATTATTGTATTTAATGACGATTAAACCCATGAGATGTAGTCAAACAGACAAACATTGACCTACACCACTTTCACATTAATCGGCCCATATACGGTGGTCAGTAACTATACAATCGAAAGTGGATGATTCTATGTGAAAAAATAAGTAAAAATATAGAACAAAATTTCTATCGTATCGGGTTTGGTTTTCGAGAAAATCGACTTTGAAAATTTTCCAAGTTCGCGCGCTTAGCAGTTCTAAGTAGAATCGGTAGGTCATGAACAGACGCGTCAGACGATTCCCATTCAACAGCGGGTTCACCGAATCTTCAAACTCGATTCTATCGAAAACGAAGCCTCGTATGAAAAAATGGTATTCTACATTATCGACCGATTTTCCACTTAGTATAACGAAAATATTCTAAATTAGTTGCACGTCTCTTTTATTGCCACCACGTGATTCCTCCCAAGCAACTAAAGTGCATAACCCCCACCTCAATCCTATTCCTCTAAATCAAATCTTAATCTGGGGTGCGTGCACCCCTGGGAGTGCAAGGAACCATTTCCAGGGGTGCGAGAGGTTCCTAAATTTTCGATGGAAGCATTTATCCCTCGATAAATAAATGATCTCTCAATAGATGTAATCTTCTAAATAAAGAAATAGAAACACATTCTTCAAGGGGGTGCGAGAACTTAATTTTGGATTCAAGGGGGTGCCGAATCACTGGAAAAAATGAGAACCACTGCCTCTAAATCAATCAAGCAAAACGGACCTTCCGGCAAAAATCCGCAACGAGTACGTCCACGGTAATTGATTAATAGTGTCATAGTAATCAAGCAAATTCGTGTACGAAACAGCGAATAGAAAATCTCCAGCAGCAATTCACCGTGTGTCCCGTTCAATTTCGCGAAAAGTGCGACGTCGCAACAGGGAGCGATCCGCTGAACGGCTTTCGTTCCCGCGAGACGTGTGAAAACGTGACTCACGCGAAAAAATCCATCCGGCACACACACACAGAAACACTCGCGCGCAGGTTCCCGAGCTCGAGGAAGGAACGATGTCGTCCTTGCGAGCTAGTCGCATGAGTCGCGTGAGTCGTGTCTCCGCTAGGCTGCGCAGGGTGTGGCGTTTTCTGGGAATCAGCCTGGAAGCAGACTCGGCTCTTCGGCTGCACTTTCCCAGGTGCACTCGATCGGCCGGATCGCACCGCGTCCGCGATGTTTCCAGCGGACGTTTCGCGTGACGTCGTGCGGAGAACGACAAGCTCGCGCGCCTTTCGCGGCTTCGGAACATTTCTGACATTTAGACCCATGCGAGCTGCCGATTCGTTGTTCGCCTGACTAGGGAGCGTTGCGCTAGAGCCGATCGAACGTGTTCCCGCCGCCGGAACCCGAGATTAGAGTGATAGTGATTTACACGCTGCATCGAAACGATTTACTCTATACACGTCGCAAATTTCTAGGAGATAAAAGTCCCAGAACTGTCCCCGCTTCCGCGGGGTATACGGAGTAGACGTAGGCGTCTAGAACTTAAATCGCAGAATGATATCTCCTGCACGATATATGTCCGGCGCCAGACCCGCGTTTTGGACGTATATCGAGTAAAGGTTGTATACACTGCATTTTCGATTTTTGAAGACTTGTCTGTATAATCGTAGACTCATTTTGAGCCTAGAGAAACTTTCAAAAATTTTTATGAAACCGAGACACATATCAAGATTGACGCCTCCTCTTTGCAACCAGTCGTCGAGAATACGAGTTAACTGGAAATTTTTCTTTGAACCTTTTCTTCGAATGTAGTACACCTCGAAGAGAATAAACGCAGTGTAAATCGACCATAAATTGCAATTACGTCCAACCTAGACCCAGACTCGACTCTATCGCCCTCCCGCCCCGAGGACACGAAACTACGAAGCATCGGATTTCCCAAGAACCAAACAGCTTGTAAAAGATATTTTTCTCCGAGTTATAACTCAGCTGCAATCGGATCCTTGATCTCGATTTCAATCCCGAAACGGAACATCGATGTTCGCCGTCCCCCGGCAAAGACAATCGTGTGGGTGGGGGAGGGTGGGGACGGGGGTTGGGGGGGAATGGCTCTTTTATATCTGTTCTCGCAGCGTATCATCTGATCCCGTTCGTCGGGATACTAATTCATAACAAAACGTCCGTAACACGGGCCGTGCATACACGTCGCCGCCCGACAGATTTTCATGCGCGGAAGCAGAATCGTGTCTCGCGAGATTTCAGATAAAACCAGCATAATGAGGCGAGATAGTAGGCGATTGCAAAGTCCTGCTTCAACAGACGTGGGAACAGGAACGTGTAAACACGTGGATCACCGTGCCTGGTTGGGCTCGTTCCATTTTTTTCCCCGTTTTGCTGCCCCTTCTTCTTTTCTCCATCTTTCTCTTTCTTCTGCAACGCTTGTCCTCGTGTGTCTTCTTTCCTCCTCCCTCTCTCTCTCTCTCGCTCTCTTTGTCTCTTTTCTCGGTAGCATTTTTCGCCATCGACAACGATCGAGCAGTAATCGAACCTTGCACAAGTTCCAGACCGGCTCGTGGGATTAAATTCATCGCGGTAATTAGAAACAATCGGGAATTGACAGATGTGATGCGCTGATGGAGATGACCGCTCCAGACGCTAATTATCGCTGTGGAGAGGGTAACTAATAGTAGGGGTAGCGGTAAACGGATTTTCTGCGCGACGCGACTCCTGGATGTGGCAGCGGTTCCAGGATTTTATGTAACCACGGATTTCTTTTGGTTCTGTGCCCAGACACCTTCCAAGTTCTCTCTTCTTTTGCGAATGCGACTACAGCTGAGTGACTACAGTTTCCTTGACGATTAGGCTCGTGCGCGTTTCTTGCGATTTTTAAAGTAGTACAAGTTTTGGATACCTTGATCTTTCTGTTTCTTCGATTTTTATTAACATTTTTAATCTCGACTCCATTCGATATTCAGATCTTGGCAAAATGACAATTTTAAATTTTATCATTTGTATACAACATTTGTAGAAGTTGTATATAAATTTTTGTTCATCCCCAATTCTTATAAACCAGTCTAGAAAAGATTGTATTTGCACCAAAAAAATTTGCAGACTACCTAGAATGTAACAATAGACCCCAAAGAGATCAATATTTCTAAAAATTAAAATATTTCTCACATTGCTAACGGGAAAAGAAGTGTACAGTTATAAGAATAAATTTTTGTTCATCCACAGTTCTTAGAAACCAGTCCAGCAAAAGTCGTATTTGCACCAAAATTTGCAATTTACTCAAAATGTAATTGCATAGACCCTGGAATAGCTAATTTACTCAAATAGTTAAAATAGTTTCCTCCATTAAAATTTTCCTTCATCCCCGGTTCCTGCAAGCTAATTTAAAAAAATTGTTCCGTGCATATTAATACGCAATCCACTCGCAACAGCCACGAAGTGGCTAATTTCACGTCGGACGAGCACACGAATTCTCGTCCACCCCTCATTAACCCCGACTTGCAACACTCGAACTCGAGAGATGCTCTCGCATAATCCTGGCGGAAGTTGCGCGGAGTCGAGCGGGCCACAAAATCGCTCGTAAATTTCGGCCTGTTGTAACAGAATCGTTTTTATCGCTTGCTCGCCGATTCGCGCAACTATGGTCCCCTTTCGCCACCGTGCGTCGCCTTGCGTAACCCTTCAATTATCTTTTAATTAGATGCGGGAGGAGGAGCGTGCGTAACAATTGTCCACTTTCCAGATCGCAGAAACCGTGGAGTTTCGGCCGTTCTTCGCGAAATTATGCTTCGAAACAGAAGAATGAAATGATTAGCGTTTTCTCTGTCTCTCAACCCTCATTTGCCCCTAAAAAATAGTCGCGTAAAAGATCCCAGTATAATAATTAGACAGCGGACCTTTATCGCGAAACTAAACGCGCACAAAATAAAATTTCAAATTCCGTCAACTATGTCCTACCTTCTCAAACATGGCGGAAATAGATTGTCGAGATTCTCCCGATTAAAATGAGTCCAAACACGACGTAAATCGGACTACTTTTACAAACGTCGTATATAGCAATCGCGCGTATAACTCAATTATGCTCTATAGATTAAGTCTACGAAACTGGTCCGATTCGCGTCGTGTTTGGACTCGTTTTACTCGTAAGAATCTCAGCAATCTATTGCTATCGTGTTTAGGGAGCTAAGACAAAACTGACTGAATTTGAAATTTTTGAGCGATTAGTTTATACGGGCCCGCGCGGCACCTCGGTGAGGTCTGTCTCCTCTCCTCTGCTAGTTTTACTCTCTTTCCGTGTCCCCGTCAAGAGATAAAGTGGCGTGGGAAGAGTGGGGGGTAGATCTCGAAAATTTAAGCGTCGCAGTTACAGTCTTCGAGTACGAGCACTGCTGTATTCCGTCAACGGGAAACCGGCGCAAGGAAAAACGGCAGCTTCCTTCTGAGTTACGACACGGTTATTCAACCGATGAAGTTTCACTCTCGTCTGGCCCGGAACGCCGCGTGTGCGTGAAATCCAAATGCGACCAACTATTCGCAAGCTATTCCCCCGGACTATCCGGTTATGTGCTCCCGTCGAGGTTCGACCAGTCCGGAATGACAAGCGCATCTGTTCCCAGTTGTCTCGGTTCTCTCCGGCCACCTTCGACGGACGGTTCGTCTTCCCTCCCCGGCCTTTGCGAAACAACCGACAGAAACGCAACAAAGTAAACGTCGCCGCCTAATCGCCGCGCCGATCTTATCCTTTCGTTCGTGTACCATTGAACGCTTCTCGGCGGTGCTGACGCCGGTGTTGAAAGTCCCGGGCAACTGCTGCTTCTGGTCCGGTCGCCTGGGAAAAGAGGGTTGACACGCTTACCCCCGAGATCAGGGCTGCACCGCGCTCCCTCGAGGCCCTTCTTTTCTCCGCCCCTTTCAAGGACGGCCACCTTTTTCAGATTTGAATCCCCTTCGATGACTTGGTACTACCATTCTCTGCTGTGTTCTTGTTGCCTGTGGTATTCTAGATATTTATAATTTTGCGGGGAATATTTAACCCTCTGCACTCGAGTGGTGACTCTGAAGCACCACTAGAAATTGTGGTGGCATTATTTCAAAGAATATTACAAAAGATATTACAAAATATTTGCTGCATTACGTATTCAATAGATCACTAAACCCTTATGACTCGAATGGTGACAGTAAAGCACCACTAAAAATTGCTGCATCACGATTCAAAATATTTGTTACATTACTAAATTCGTTTGTATCCCATAAATTACTAAACATTTCGGTATTGTGCGAGTAAATTCCACCATTTTCGTATGTAT
Organism: Halictus ligatus; assembly: GCA_028454255.1. NCBI lineage: Eukaryota > Metazoa > Arthropoda > Insecta > Hymenoptera > Halictidae > Halictus > Halictus ligatus. The sequence continues at coordinate 3,830,182 of CM052129.1, forward strand.
AACTTGAAAACAGTATATAGAGGAGCAATATTCTAGGTATGAAAAAATGTTTCGTTTTGGAATTCGAATAGGTTCGAGTGCAAAGGGTTAAATATTGTATGTAGAAATCGGATCAGTTCGGTATGAATAAAATGAAAGATATTGTAAGACTGGAGAAAAATTTAGTTTTGGATTGAAAATAGCGCCGAGTGGAAAGGGTTAAAACTAATCTTTTCTTGCATAAATATATAAAATCTGCTGGCCGTTCATTATCAGTTCTCAATTTCTTGCTACTTTCAGGGGAAAATATACTTTAATCTTCCCTGTTAAAAATCTTCAATTTCCCAAACCCCTGCTGTCAATAAAGCAGAATTGTCAGCGAAGTATGAACGAATAGGAAAACTGGATATTCTCATATCACCACCAATTTGAAAAATTGTTGAAAAGATTGCAGAAATCGATCACGTAGGTCCGTGCATCGTTGCGTGAATAAATGTTTGAGACCGTTGAAAAAGCGGCAGTCCTTGCCGGGAGAAAATCGAGAGCAGATCGTCGCCAAAAGCGGCCTCACTCTGGCAAGGCCCGGCACGTTCGCAAACGGTGTTCATGTATCGGGGTGTGCCAAGGATACGCCAAGACATTTCTTCCCCACGTTTTGCCAGCCGGAGTTCTCACACGATTGTATTGAAATGCCGCTCGTAAACAATGAGTTGCATCACGGCTGTATCCGATTGACAGAGGCGTGACAGGAGGAGAGCAACCGAGAGACAGAGAAGAAGTTATGATTAGGGGAACAGATACGGCGGTTCAGGCTAAAAACCGCAGCCGGTTACAGCGCGTGGGTCAATCGCGACCCGCGATTAGTTCGTTTCACGCTTGGTGGTTCGCAGCGAACTATTCTCCATTTTCCAACCGGAAAGAAATGTTTACACTATATGTTATTATATTATACTATATGTTATTATGTTATTATATTATGTACGGAAACATTTCCAGTCCGAATAGTTATGTGCGCACTGAAGATTAGATATTAATACCAGAAAAACCGCATTTCAGTTAAGTCAAATTCGATTAAATTATTAATACCCGTGTACATTGAATTCTAATTGAAACGCCATTTTGAATGGACGCATTAAATAATTAATTAATCGAGCGAGCACATTTGATTCCAATTCCTGTGATCCACTTTACAGAAGCTTAGTTCGCCATCTAAACAGATTTTGCAAAATGATTTTTGAGGTTATATTGAATTGCAAGAAAATTTCATTTCGTTTCTCGTCGGTTCTCATGAAACACTATCTAAATTTACATCTAAATTCAATGTTAATTAAATAAATGTATATATTGAGTAAAACAAACACTACGTAAATTTAGATAAAAAATTATACATATTCAAATTAACCTGCACCTTTTTTAAAAATTCACTTTTTCTACATTTCCGAAATTTCTATAAAACCACACAACAAAATGTGCGGAATGGATTTCCAGAGAAACATAATTGCAGATGTAAAAACAAATTGTTGAACTTCCCCCATTTTTCAGGAGGGTAGTCCCTCGAAACGTGTTAACGTGATTTTAGCGAACTCGTTAGCGCCTAATAAGGAAACTGCGACCTGTGTGGCGACACAGAGTTGCGAACCGGAAATTGGCGACGCCGAGCAGATACGCCCTACCGTGGGAGTGTGTAATCCTTTTTCCGCGAGTGTTCCCGCTGCCATTTCGAGTGCAGCCGCCATATTAAACAGCGTCGCGACGACGCGTGGTGAACGTAAGCCCGGCGTTCGAGCATTTAGCGTGGTGTACGTCCGCTTTTGCATTACGGTCACGAGCCAACCTTTCACGGTTTCACGGCTGTTAGAATCGTAACAGAGACAAGTCCTGGGCCTCTTCCAGGTTCGACGCGGCGCGTGCTCCGGGTTGTTAGTGTTTCTTTTAACCGGCGGAAGGGAAATTACTTTCACTTGTTCTTCTTTTGCTTTTGCATTTTTTTTCAACGCAGTCTCGAGCGGATCGCGCTTCAGATATTGCAATAAACCCGGTCACCGAGGTCCTCCCGTTTCTACTTCGAACGCATAATTACATTCTTGAAAGTGCATCTCACTAAATGCTGAAACAATAAATCATCCTTAGGAATTTATTACAGGAAAGTTGAACAGTACATGGCTTCGAAACTTTTTGCAATGTTTTCCACCATGATTCAGTGTTACGGACAAATTTTTATTTTATAAGTTATTATCATTGTAGACAGCTTGGTGTCACCTTGAAAGACTAGCAAATATGAAAACGATTCTCTCATGATTTTCTGTGAAATTGTTTAATGTAACAAAAAGATTTCAGTATTTTGTAGTAATCTTACATGATTTACATTTTTCCAACATCTTCTAGTATTTAATAAAAAATTACTAATTGGAAATTATTTTGGTTTGGTCGAGAGGGACCTTTACAATCTTGTTCTTCAGTAGTTCTAGCAATATAATGGAAAAACGATTTTCTAATTTTGTTGCCGTGTAAAACAATTTATAAGCATTGCGATTACACGAGAAATGTTTGCGTACTCGTCGACCGATCAAGATCTACAGCTTTCTTCCGAGAAAGTAAATTGTCTTAAACACCGCTGGAAATGATTTTCGTCCAATAATTGGCCAATTTCGGAAAAGCTAAGTCCGATCGCATTTGTTTCAGGGCATGGCTCAGCACGATGAATTTCCCTGGATTTTCCATGCAAATTTTCTACCGTACTAGAGAGTAATTTCCTTAATTGATGCTGACGCAATCTACTTCGAACAGTAATTGCATCGGCAAACATTAATACCGTCACGGGACTGATCAAGTTATAAATTGCATGTTGCTCGGATCTGATTAATGAAAGCTGATCCGCACTCATGAATCAACGGCTCAAACGTCGACTCTTGGAAGGGCGTGACAAATGCAATAAATATTTCAGAAATAGTCTATTAATAATTCCTTGTATTTTCCCTGTTAATTCAATGTAATAAATTTTAAGACTGCTAAATGAAAAGTAAATGAGAATGTTTCATTTGTCCGTACATAACCTCCAAAGGCTGCCGAGAGACCAAGATGGCGGAGAAGTAACCGATACTATCCCTTGCAAAATCTGAGTAAGAATAGACGAAAAATTGTGTCAGGAATGAAAAGGAAAATGCGTGGGACAGGACGACGAGGAATTTAAAATTGCAAAAGCCACTTCGGGGCGTTGGAAGAACGACTCTCGGTGGATCTCGAAGACGCCTCCATCGCGGAATGGCTCGAGTAACAGGTACTCTTCCTTAATGATCCTTTCACGCCAGCTGACCATGGACATTATCTACTTTAACTGGCCGTAAAGCACGTTCTCGCCTCGGCAAGGTCCTCCTTCAGGATCGAGCGACTTCCAGGCGTTCCGGCTCAGTAAGAAACGAAAGAAAAAGGTCTGCCCTCACGCCGGCTCTTTGAAAGATCGTTTCCGTTAAATGGATTAGACCAAGGTTTGGCAACAACCTATTATTCCTCGCGAGCCAAGGATTCCTTTCGTAACGTGCTCGCCTCATGGAAAACAGCGACGATTAATTTTCAGAAATACTTTTTAACTACCAAGCAAACGCTCGCTAAGCAGCTGAAACTTGAGCGAAATCCCGTCAACTACGAACAGAGCTGGAATTACTATTTTGACGTCATGCACTACGATTTTTGTGTACGTCCTAAACGTTTGGAACAGGTCCTACACTCTTCTGTGCGGGTTCCTCAATCTTTGTGCGTGGCCTGCAATTTTTGTGTGGGTCCAACAATTTTTGTATAGCATATGTACAGGTTCTGTAATTTATGTATGGGTCCCACAATTTTCCTACAGCATGTGTACTACTTCTACAATTTTTGTACGAGTCGCACAATTTTTCTATAGCACATGTACAGGTTCTACAATTTTTGTACGAGTCCCACAATTTTTGTATAGCATTTGTACAGGTTGTACAATTTTTGTATGGGTCCCACAATTTTCCTATATCATGTGTACTGGTTCTACAATTTTTGTATGGATTCGACAATTTTTGTATAGCATTTTTACAGGTTCTACAATTTTTTGTACGAATCCTACAATTTTTGTATAACATTTGTACAGGTTCTACAATTTTTGTATGGGTCCCACAATTTTCCTATATCATGTGTACTACTTCTACAATTTTTGTACTACTTCTACAATTTTTGTACTACTTCTACAATTTTTGTACGAGTTCCACAATTTATTGTACGAATCCCACAATTTTTGTACAGCATATGCACAGGTTCTACAATTTTTGTACGAGTCCCACAATTTTTGTATAGCATTTGTACAGGTTCTACAATTTTTGTATGGGTCCCACAATTTCCCTATATCATGTGTACTGGTTCTACAATTTTTGTATGGATCCGACAATTTTTGTATAGCATTTGTACAGGTTGTGCAGCTTTTGTACAGGTTCTAAAATTTTCGTAGGTGTCCTACAACTTTCTCCAGGTGTTACAATTTTTTTTCGCATACTCCGTTAATTTTTATTAGACCAAGGTTTGGCAACAAGCCATTATTCCCCGCAAGCCAAGGTATCCTTTCGTAACGTGCTCGCCTCGTGGAAAACGGCGACGATTAATTTTTATAAACGTTACTTAACGACGAAGTGAACGCTAGTTAAGCATTTGAAACTGAGACAGAAACCCGTGACCTACGAACGGGGTCGGGATTACTATCTTTATGTCATGGACAGGGAAGAATGCAACGATTGATACCGATCTACGTTGCAATTTCGCGGAATTTTTTCTCTACGTCGTTTCTGCAACGAGACTGAATACAAAGCCGCTCGCGGGGATTCTGCGTTTTATCTGAGGAATTAAATCTGAAATATTTCGCGAACAGCGAGAGGGAACAGACCTGGCGCCATGGAATTAAAGTTTTATTTAATTAGAGACGAACTTCAGCTTTATTGGTAAAGTTATGGACGATAATTTCTTGGTGAAAGCTAATTGAACGTATAATTAGGAGAGATAGTTTCTTTTAAGGTATTCTATGTCCTTTGAAATATATTTTTAAAGTAATTTTTTCTGGTATATTTCAGTGGAGTTATTTATTGATTTTTAATACTCTGTATTATGAGCGTTAGCAAAATTTTTGTGCAGGTCCATTTCATTTCTATTTTACGATCAATTTAGTACGAAATTATTTGACATATATTTTGGACGCCGTATGCTCAGATTAGTGCGAACATGCTCTCGAATCTCGCAACAGCTGTTACGTCAATTAAAAACGTCACAAGTCCGCTTTCGAAATGGTCCACGCTTCTTCGGAAATAGGACCAGAAAAACCACTGTGCAATAAGAAATTTCGTGCGAGGTGATTATGACAATTCCGAGCAAAGAAACGCCTGCGTAACGCGTGTCGCAAACGAAACAAAATGAACAGAAATAGTCCACTCTCCTCTCAACCCAACAAATAATTGATTTCTATGGATTTTATGCACTTACGACAAAAACGAGCAAATGAAATATGAATTTAAAAGAAAATGTATATACATTATTCTCAACTGCATGAAATTATTAAAGAACACATTTCTCACACATTTGTAATCGCCTCGTGACTCTTGCCATTGATGCGGACAATTTTTATTTCGCATAAAGATCCGCAATCTATTCATGATTGGAAAGTGACTTAGCCACGAAGTTAATAATAATCCTTCGATCAATGGTTCCGAGAGAACGTGGAACCTCGAAGCGAGGATACAGTACGGAAACTTCATTTCGCTTCTCTTTTTTTTCTTTTTGTCGATGTTAGTTATGTAAACAACAGAGCGAGTGGCGCGGGGTTAATTAATTCGGAAGGAGTTCGGAAAAAGGAAGAGACCGTCACGGGGAGAAAAGGGGACGGGAAAAGAGGTTCGTTTTCCCATATGGTCCGCTCTTGACCGACATTCTGCCGGGCGAAATCGTCGCCGTTTTTAACGTCGGCTTTGCATAACAATCGCATAACGCCGAGGCGGCTTAATGCGCCGGTGGAACGCCGCCATTCGTTCTGCTAGACAAACGAGCTTTGTTGCGGGCATTGTTGCATCATTTTAAGGGAATCTTATAACAGACCACACCCTTTACTAGGAAACTCTAGGATTAATTATTTTCACTCAGCAAAATTCGATGTCACCCT